>FYEV01001580.1:156894-188374 GCA_900188565.1 Geosmithia flava
GGGGGGGGGGTGAAACTCACCAGCTACGACCCATAGCTGCCAGAACATGACGAGGGCACCACGGACACGGGCGGGAGCCATCTCGGCGGAAAAGATGGGGACAGTGGCATTCTTGGCGCCAATGCCGATCCCCATGATGAATCGGGCGGCGAAAAGACCCTGCCAAGACCTGGCGAAGCCGGAGCCGATTGGCGTAGCTGTAAGACAGAGGGCCGTGACGAAGATTTCACCACGACGACCGAGGTAGTAGTTGAGAGGATCGACGATGAAGGCACCACTAATTGAAATGGTCAGGGATTGAATATACACGGGGGGTATGTACAAAGTACGGTGTGAAAATGGGTGAAATGGAGGAAGTCTTACATGAGACCAGCAGTCAGGAAAATAATGGCATTGACAGCACCAACAATCCAATCATCTGTTGAGGTCTGGTCGATGCCAAACTCCTCGTGGAAGGACAGATTGGCACCGTTGGAACCGGTCTGGTCCCATCCCTGGGTGGCGGCGCCGACGGCGCACAGGGAGATGGAGTACCACAGCATCTTGGGTCCATGCCACTTGTGGTCCCTCTCATACTTGAGAGCCGTCATCTCATCCTCTGGGAGGTCGGTGAGCATCTCGAACCTGTCGGGGTCACGAGCGACGAGGGCGGCCCGGCCGAAGAGCTCGGCGTGCTCGGAGAGATCGTTGGCTTCGGCAAAGATGCGAGCCTGGGTGGCTGCTTCATCTGGGGAGACGCGCTGTTGGATTCAAGGAATTAGTTTTGAGTACATGTACATGTGATTGAATGAATAGACAGTCAAGAAAACGTACCGTCAGAGGGTTCTGCACAATGTTGAGGGCGACCGACTCGCGACGACCACCAGTCTTGTGGCCAGACAGGTCACTCGTCGTCTTCTCATCGTGCGTGATGTGGGTTGCACCCAGGGGAGCCTCTTCCTTGGACATGATGGGCGTTGATGTCGGGGATATCTCTCTCTTTCTGTGTAAGGTGGAAATGGCCCGTAACACGGATGAACGAATAACAGTCGTCTCACTGACGTTATGGAGAGAGTGGCCACGGCAGCACATATATATATCCCTCTTCCTTTTTTCCCTCCTCTTCTCCAACTGTCAACTCAACCAACCAATCGCCCCCAGAACAGGGCGGGGGAGTACATGGTCCCCCTTGCCTGTATGTTTGTTGGCCAGGGTGTATATCCTCTCGTTTGAGAGAGTGTGTGGGAAAGTACAAAGTACATGTGAATCCCCGGATTGTGCCGTTAGACATCATGGGGAAACGACACGAGTGGAGTTTTGTCAAAGTACATGCAACGTACGTACGGAATATTACAACACAATTGGGAAAAACAAGGCAAGAAAGTGGGCCAGACTAGAATGTTTACAGACAGGTATTAGTCCTAGAGACTAGGGTGTCCCATGGGGAGGGGAACTTGGAGAAGGAAGGAAAGAAAAAGAGGAGTAGATGAAAGCAGCAGTCCGACAAAGTACAACGTCGGGTTGAGGACATAGCAAGGATGTGTGTGTCCCCTACACGGGCCCTACCCCACTCGATCTCGAGTTTCTCGAGTTGAATCAATTTACCACCAGGCGGGATTGGTTGGACAAGGACATAATTTGGATGCCTAATTGTTGTGGCTGCATGGTGCATTCTGGTCTCTGTTCAGGAGGAGGGGGGAGGGATCCTTGGTCTATGTCTTGTCTTCTTTCAACGTCTAGTTTACGAGCTTGAGAGATTGAACCCACGCCACATACCCGCATTAGATTAGAAACCTGTATACATGGTCGTAGTCTAGTTCAAATGAGACGGTGCTACGCCTTATTTTCAGCGCACTATTCTGCCCTATGTAGTGTTGTTCGAGGTCTATCATAGGGATCAGCAAAGGTGGCGGCTAACAACTCCTGAGTTCTCCCCTCTTACGGGATGGATTCTGCAGCTGTCCATGCAGATATTCCTTGCAATAAGAGACCCTAGTACTGGCAATTTTTGTCCTCGTGTATGTACATGTATGTATTACTACGTGCTGTGGTGTAGGTAATACTACCACGGGCGACTTTCTGAGCCTGTCAACTTCGAGAGTGAATTGTCTGGCTATTTGCAGAGCGAGTGCTTCCGTTGGCACAACATGCAACTATGCTCCATACAGGTAGGTGGGATTGTGCGTCATTATGCGGCAGCTTCGTGGACACACACACATGCACTGTGCCTCCCCCTCTCCTCATTGTCTCCTTCTCGTCCTGGGAGGCGGACCCCCTCTCTGCCCTCTCTGTGATACGATCCAGAATGAGGCCAGTGCCATCGCCGATCACTGTCAATCTCAACCTTCTTTTTTCTTTCTAATAACGCCCTGTTTCTATAGAGTTTTCCATGTTAGCATCAACGTTGACTGAAATTGCCCGGCATGTGTTGACTATCGGCCAACCGGACGATCCTCAACATGAGCTCGGTTAACCTGGTAGTAATAAGCACTCTCTCTACGGAGTACCTGTACAGCTCTGGACCGATGGTGCCCCCCCGGTCCGGTTAATAACGTAAGTTGCATGCACTTACAAGAAGGCGATTCGTTGCTGCTCCGCATAGCAAGGGGGGGGTATCCACCCCCAGCATCCCCATCCCATCCTTCTCCTTCCCCACCTCCACGACCGCCACAACTGTCTCTTTGGATGCGAGGAATCAGAAAAGAGAGTTAAGGGTACTCGGTACTATAATCTAGTTAGACGGCCGTGTTGTGTCCAGTTTCGATGTAAACACGCGATTGTGTGTAAAAAGGACACCAGCTGACTTGTTTTCCTTTCTTGGCAGTTAAACCCCATGCCATGATCTTTTTATCTCTACCAGTCTTTTTGAAACCCTGGTTCGGTCGGTCGGCCGGTCTGACATGCGAGCTGGGTGGAGACAAGGACTTGGCCATGCAATTTGGTTAGCACTCGGCAATCAGACTGGGCGCTACACTGTTGCTATCTATCTAGGAGAGGCTTCAATCTTACATAGAGTCGAGTCTCCATTAGATAGATAAAAAGAATGGAACCACGAGTCTAAGGGTCCTCCTCCGCAGTATCCACCGCGCATTCCCCAATCTCAAAGGCTCGCATCACGACTAGCCAGCAAGCTGTTACAAGCGGTCCTATTAGATGCCGTCCTTCCATCTTGCGCGGGTCTAACCCCAACCTCTTCCCCATGGGAAACGAGAGAAGTCAAAGCTCCAAAATGGCTGCCTAAATCCACTTCGACGCTAGATGCATGATCCTGCCAATATTTCGGAACGAAACGAGAGCCCCCCGCATGCTTAAAGCTCCGTAGTCCAAGCCTAGAATTGGCTCTGGCGTCTAGTCTTTGGACGCGGGCGCATTTTCCCCCATCTTCGGAGGCGGTGGAGTCGCATCATGAGGCCTCCCCCGCTTTCCCCTATAGCTTGGTTTTTACATGATGGTGGCATGCCGTAAGAATGTAAGAAGCGGGATAGCAACGAATGTATAGAGTACTTTGTGCTCGTATGACCAGTGGCTACTTCCGGCCGGCGGGGTCAAGGGACCTTGAGATTATAGAACAGTCGGTAAGAGGTTTGTGGCTTTATTATATCCGCGGCTTCAGATGGTCACGCTTGGGGATTACAGATTTAGTGAGAATGACGTCGCTTCATGGGATCGTTTGATCAACTTGTGTTATCCTTGCTTGCACCGGCCAGCAGGGGTGAATGAATACATTGGACCTAGTACTGGCTTACCTCCGATCGATACTATCAACAAGTCCTGCGACGTTCAACACCAAGATATATTAAAGAGATGTAGTCGAACTAAAGGAACAAAGATAGAAATAGAGTGCCATTGGGGTCCTGAGGGTATTGTTGGGGAAAATATGGGTCGAGGCCATGTGTTGCGGAACTTGCGGCTTTGCCCACAAAATCCGACTTGCCGCATCTGACGAGATTCGATCTGGTGGAGAAGTTACATGCGTGTACTCCGTACGGAGTACTTGTACTTGGGTCGAGTCAGCAAGGGATTCCTGCACTTCCATGTTGACGACTGCGTGTATAACATTGAACGGCTGGACAAGCTCGACCAGGGAAGTTGGTGTTTGTGATACCGACTGTTTTGTTTCCTTGATCCTTTGAGACTCTCGAATGTCTGCCTAACCCCATGAACTAAATGGATTGAGCCGGTATTAGAGGAACAACGTGTTGTAGATATTAATACTATCACCAGACTACATGTATGTAAGCTGACAATGACACCGAAGCTCCGAATGGAGCATAGATTTCCTTGGGGCTCATGTGCATAATATTCGTGTGCGTTTCAGAGGGCAACAATGTTGCTAAGTGTAGTGTATATCGTGATACACTGAATGTACGGCAACGTGGTACAATTGATGTGTGATTCGAACATGGTGCCACGATACTCACATACTCGTACAATGAATGCATACAGCTGCATCGTGTGAATTCATATATCAGTACATGTGTATACTGCTACTACATGTAGTAATATGTGTATAGTTTTATTAATAATATGATATATTATGCTATGCACGCTGTTGACGATATGCCGTGTTACAATCACACGGAAGGAGAATGGCGATGGCGTTCCTTCCTCTTCTGCACTTTACGCACTTTCCTATCACTTGCAAACCAACAACCGGAACCAAAACAAACTCATCCCCCTCACAACATCAGATTCCCCCCTTCTCTCCCGATTACTATCTCTTTATTTCTATTTCGGGCTGCTCTCTATCTTATTGATTGACGCGCTTTGACACATGGTGACCTCCTTATGTTTTATAACCCAGACTCGCCTTCTCCACATGTCTCATGATATAAATTCCGGGTTATCAACAAACAAACCGCACGAACCATTCACAGCAACACAAGTCCCTCGAGATTCCCGCCTCTAACATGATTTTACTACACCAAACAGATCTGCAGATACGAGAGACCCCGGACGACCTGAAATAAAAACACGCCCCTCAACCATCTCGAAGCTCATAAAACGATCACAGGCCTAGGGTAATAAGCCACAGACGCGGGCTGCCACATTCCACACAAGGGTTGGACGGCTGCTCTGCCCCACCACATTCATGCAGCCGTGTACACTCGGACGAGTACCGTACCAGCGGCGGCAGCGCCACAGTCAAGTGTAGGCTAGGCGTAGCCCGTAGCCAAGCACACGCCTTGCATGAGATGAGAGGCCCGTCGACCTGTCATGCAGCCTGTCTCAGCACCATCTCCCGCTTGTTCAGATCGCGTCTGCCAACAATCGGAAAACTATAGCCAGCCTGTCCGCTGCTGCTGCTGGTTCTCGCTCCATCATTATCCTTTGCACATCATCTCGAAAACGGGCAGACTAAAAGAACAGACCAAGGAGCACCACCCCTGACAGATGCAGCGATAAGTGGCAATAGCGACGACACACGACGACACAGGCACACACATGGGCGCCATCGTATGTTGCTGCTAGCAGGATATCGACTAGTATCTATATATGCCTTGGCACCGGCAATTGATGCCGCCGCGCTTGGTCCCGCTCACCGCACACTCGGCGGCCCTGGCGGCTGCTAGGTTCCTAGCATGGGTTCTCGACTTGGCTGCCATTCTTGTCCTTGGATACACAGTACGACGATGGTCTGAATTAGGAGCTTCGACTGCTGCTGGCTTTGTTGGCGTGAGTTGCCCTGTGCCCCCGCTCTCTCCTTCATGCGCAAGAAAACAACAAACAAACAAACATTGGAGGGGGGGAGGAAACAGAACAAAAAAGAAAAGAAAAGAAAACATATTTTGAAAATGTATTCGAGGTCATCTTGCTGACAATGCTACAGGCTGCCATCTCTATGCTCAACGATAGCTGGGAGGTTGCATCTCGCTTCGATCCAGCAGACAACTTCCCGACTCTGCGCGCAGCCCGCACCGCCATGCACGACCTCATCAGTCTGGCCATTTGTCTAGGCGGCGTCATGGTGCTACTCTTCACCGAGGCGAGCAACACGAATCGGGAAAGCGACGACTGGGAATTGAAGCATCGGTACCTGACTATGGACCAGGCCTTTCTTGCAACAATATCGTATGTTGGAATCCTGCCTTTTACCAAGCAATCAATCTCCTCAAAAGCTAACCATCTCCCTTACCACACAGAGTTAGTCGCTTCCTCTTTGCCGCATGGGCTGGATGCACGTATTCGAGAGAGCGTACGACACCTCCTCGTTATACACGTCCAGCGCGATGACGACAACAAAATGATTCATGAATGACTAGTTGGGGACGGCGCTCTTGCTTGAATAGTTTTTTTTGTATAATTTTACGATCCTCCTTTGACTTGTTTTCTTTCTAATTCGCCCTAATTTCCATTCTACACTGTCCGGTCGCTATGCATACAGGGAGGGTCGCAGTTTTTGTTCTTGTCTAGCGCTCGTGTACATTTTTCTCTTGGCTTTGGTAAATTGGACATTCGGTTTCATAGACGCTCACAAAGAAAAGAAATCAAAGTTTTGATGATGTCCGAGTGGTCTTGTCATAAACAGCCACCTCGACACCTTTGATGCCTCCGTCGCGCATGATCCTCCTTAGAATCTTGCCGCTCGGTGACTTGGGAATCTTGTCGACAAACACGACCCCGCCCCTGAGCCACTTATACTTAGTAGCATGCGTCTCGACAAGCTCCCTCAGCCTATGAGCCAGCTCATGCTGCTGCGACGTGGTATCCGGAGCAGAAAGCGGCACGATGAATGCCCTCGGCCACTCGGTCGCTCTGTCGGCATCAATGACGCCCACGACAGCCGCATCAGCCACGTCGTCACTCCCGCATAAGATACCCTCTAGCTCCGCGGGGGCGACCTGGAACCCCCGTACCTTTATGAGCTCCTTTATGCGGTCGGTCAGGCGTAGGTTGCCCTGCGAGTCGAGGGTGCCCACGTCGCCGGTACGGAACCACCCGTCATGCGTGAGTGCTTCATCGGTGGCAGATGCGTCTACACCGTTGACGGGGAGGTAGCCCATCATCAGACAGGGAGAGCGCACGAGGACTTCACTCTCAGACGAGATGGCGAGTTCGACAGCCCAGTGGGCACGGCCAGTGGTCCCTGCCTGTGAGCGCATAGAGGACTCATCCAACCCGGACTGCACGCTCACATTGCACGCTTCCGTCAGGCCATAGCCCATTCTGATGCGAAACCCCAGTCTATCGTACACCTGGGCGATGATGTCGTGACCCAGGGGCGCACCGCCTGTTATACCCGCCCTGACGCTGGCGAATGTCTCCCGATGCACGAGGGGTGACTTGGCCAGTAGGACGGCTACTGGCGGCGCCATGTGTAGATATGTCAGTTGTCTCCGGCGCACGGCAGAGAGCATGGCCTCGGGGTTGAAGGACGGCATGGTGTAGACTGTTGCGCCGGTGGCGATGGCAATGAGAAATAGGTTCAGCAGGCCGAAGATGTGGTAGAATGGGACGAAGCCGAGCCAGCGCTCGTGGTCTCCATGGTAGAAGTCGGCGTCGTGCCATACCGATGCGACGGAGATGTTGAGTGCACGGTGAGATAGGAGGACACCTTTGGGTCTACCGGACGTCCCGGACGACCAGAGCATCACGGCGGCGCGGTTTGATGCGTCAAACGACTGCGGCTGTCGTACAGGGGCGTCGATATCGAGGAGCAGATCTGCCAGTGAGCCGGCCGTGTAGATTGGTACGGGAGAGTCGTTCCCCAGCGCTTTCCTCATGTTATCTACACATGCTGATGTGGTTATGACCAGGCGCGGACGGGACTGGCGCACTACCCATTCTGTCTCTGAGGCTGTGAGGGCAGGCGAGACGAGTGTGGCGGTTAGACCGGCGGCCAGGGTGCCCATTAGGGCAGTGGCGAAGGGTAGACAGTTGGGGAGCTGGATGAGCACGATGGGTGCTGTGTGTGGGTTGGCGCATGTTGGTGTTGGCTTGAGGTGGTGCACGTCGTCTGGGTTGAGGTCCAAGGTGGTTTGGAGATTGGCGGCTAGACGGAGGGCATTGTGTTTGAGCTGGGAGCGGGTCAAGGTATTATCGGTTGGGGGGTTAGTACGGATTGAATTTGACGATGAGAAGAGGAACGACAAGAAAGTGCTTACCAGTTGCGTCTTCTACAAAGATGGGCTGGTTGGAGGGTATAGGTGGAACGATGCGGTCGAGGGGTGTGTGGTCGTTTTGTGAGGAGAAGGGGTTACTATGTAGCCAGTCGAAGACGTTGGATTGATTGATACGGGGTGATGTTTCCATGATGAAGGACTTGACGATTGAGTAGAAATTGATTTCAAGATGAGAAGATGAAGAGAAGCATATGCTGACAATTTAGAGACGGCGTCGTCATCCCCCACTCCGTTCTCGGATAAGGTAGCAACCGCAGGATATTTATTTACCCTGCACATTTACCCTTTTTCCCGTCCACTCGATATTACACGTACTAGTACTACAAATTTAGATATATGACTATGAGATAGTCTTCCCCTTGGTCTCGATGCCCTTATTCATAACCAGGTACAGCGGAAGGAATAGGAGGGATCCAACGACACACACGCCCGTAGCCAACAGCTGCCAGATGGACCACAGCAGCGGGAGGAACCAAGGGATGACGAAACGAATACAGTCCGTGGGCTGGTACCGGTCGTCCTGGCTGGCAATGTAGTAGCGTATAGAGTCTGTTCCATTCCTGAGAATCTCCGTTGTAGATGCAGACGTGGCGGCGTGCTCAAACGTCGACCGACGCACGAGGTGCAGCACCGTGACTAGCTGGACGGGCGCCTTGTGGAAGGGGACGAACCAGAGGGCGAATGTCTGACGGATAGACACGTATAGTTTGTTGGAGGACTTGTCAAAGGCTTTGCATGTGTTTGTTAGCAACGTGTCTGTCGTCAATTGGTTTCCCATGGGTTGGCATTTACCAGCATCGTCAATGGTTATGTCTATGTGCGGACTGAGGGTGCGATACCACCGATAGATGCACAATATGATCCATCGCGAGTCTAGACCCCGAGCGAACGGGACGGCACCGACGGGAAAGGCCGGGACGCGACACAATGGGTGGGAAAATGAAGAGTCGCTGGTGAAGTAGGCCTTTAGAGTGGCCTCTTGCTCTGGTGGGGTGCCAGTGGTGAGGGTCTTGATGACGTCTTTGATCTCGAGAGCTGCAGGGGTGGTGTTTAGTCAATTGAACGGGACAGCGGGGTTGAAAGTGCACATGTAGTAGTTGGGACATACCTGGATTCTCCATGATGAATTATATCCAATTGAGTATACAGATGAATGGAAAAGAAAGAAGAAGAGAGAAAAGAGGAAGAGATGGGGAGATGTGGGATGGTGGTGGTGGTGATGGTGGATGTCTTTGGCTTATGACGACAATCTGTCGCAAAGCTGTGCTCTCTTGTTCAACATGTGAAAGGCCCGACCCGGTTATCTGATGTCAATGAAAGGAATGAAAACAGGAACTGAATTCCATAATTAGTTTCTTTATCCGTAGTAGCACGTACTCGTACAGTATTTACACAAATAAACAGACCATAATTGATCCTTTCGGTGGACCGGACCCAACGGTTCGAGCATGTGAAAGAACCGACTGACGTCACACACTTCAATAGTACCAAAGGACAGGAAGCTACTGCCTACAAGAGCTTTAAAAAGAGGGAACCAATTCAGCCCAAAAACGCTCAATTCTCCTTTTCCTCTTTCTCTTTCTCTCTTTCTCTCATCAAGTATTCCATAATAACAGTGGTACTGTTTGTGAGAATAGAAAATGCCAAAGGAATTGAGAACTCCCCCGACCAGGGGCGGCAGCAAAACCGACAGCCTCTTCCTCTGGCCATTCCTCTACGCCTACCAGATCATCCAAATCATCATCTCCAAGTTCCTCTCCCCCTCCCCACCCAAGTCAGACCGTGAACTCGGTCGTCCCAAGGTGGCCATCATTGGCGCTGGTATCACCGGTGTCACAGCAGCGGCTCACTGCGTCGGACACGGCTACGATGTTCGCATCTTTGAAAAGGGTGATGACGAGGGTCAAGTTGGTGGAATATGGACGGTAAGAAGGCCTCTCTCTCTATCGGCAAATATACCCGGGAAGATACAAGTACTGATGAAAAAGAAATGCAGAAAGTAAACGACACCTCGAGTCTACAACTCCACTCCATGATGTACAGGTTCCATCCATCTGTGACATGGGAGACGGGATACCCCAGCAAGCACCAGATTCTAGAGCAGGTCCGTCGGATATGGAAGGACTACGGGCTCGACCGCAAGACGCGCTTCGGCTTCAAGGTCGAAAAGGCCTACCAGGACGACCAGGGACGGTGGATCATCAATGACCCTTCCAACGGGGAATTTGACGGCATCATTGCCGCCGTCGGGACATGTGGTGATCCCAAGATGCCGTCTATGCCTGGCATGGACAAGTTCAAGGGCGAAATCTACCACTCGTCTGATCTCACTGGGTAAGTCCTACTACTACACTTTGTTTTTCTACGTCTCAACATCGTCTCTGACAAAAAAAAAACAGTAAAAATGCCAAGGGTAAGAAAATGGCCATCATTGGTGGTGGCGCCTCCGCCGTAGAAGCATTCGAATTCGCCGCCGCATCCGACGCCGCAAAGACATACATCGTCTCCCGGTCGGAGAAGTGGATCATCCCCCGCAACATGATTGTCGACATGCTCTTGTCTCTCAACATCTTTGGCCAGCAGACTCTCCTGTCTTTCATCCCCGAGTTCCTCCTGCGCAAGTTCTTCTACCGCGACATGCAGGATATTGCCCCGCCCGCCGGGTCAGGAAAGGGCCTCTTCATGGACACCCCCATTGTCAACTCGGATGTTATGGACCGTCTGCGCAGCGGACAGGCCGAGTGGGTGCGCGGTGATATCGAAGGCATTACCGACAAGGGACTCGTCATCAACCGTCGCGCAAAGGGTGTTCCCAAGGGCGGACCCGGTCACGACGAGCTCATCGAGGCGGACATCATTGTTCTGGCTACTGGCTTCAAGAGACCCTCGCTGTCCTTCCTCCCCGAAGAGTGCTTCGTTGAGCCCTACGCCCCGCCAAGCTGGTATATCCAGACGTTCCCGCCCGTTCACCCCTCCATCAGCGCTATCAACTGCACCTTTGTCTCGGCCATTGGATCTGTCGGCAACTGGCATATTGGCATCTACACGCGTGTTCTGCTCATGTTCCTCACTGATCCGCTCAGTCGGCCCGGTCCGTTCTGGATGAGACGCTGGATCGACATGACGCGTATCCTGAAATCGACGAGTCCCACGGCCGCCTTTGACTTCATCACGTACCTCGAGCTGGTGTGGTGGTTCGTCTTCTGTGTTGCTTTCAACCCTTTCCGCTGGAAGTGGGCCATCTTTGTCTTTTTGGGTATCGGCATCGGTCTGCCCAAGGCTGTCGTCGAGCAGGAGAAGAAGCTCATGCTGGATCGAATCAATGGCGATGACGACAAGGGTGTTAGTATCTAAAAAGGCTCAAAGGAGTCCTACCCATCTCTTGGATGACATAACCATCTTCTTGAATATAACAACCTGATATACAATATTCAAAAGAGAATAAAGAAAATTAAAATAAAATACTGTCGCAGCGTTACCATGTCGCCAATTCCCAATCCACCGTCTTTCATTTCCCCCATATCGTGTAAATGTACAGTTGTTCCATGCTGGTCATCATATGGTCTGTGAAAACAAATGTGTCGTCGTCCCCAATACCAAAAAAAGGGGGACGATAAAAAGAAACATCAAGGCCGCCCCCAATATACACAGCTCGTATACCTGATATATACCCTGCTGGGGGGCATTCTGGGGAGAGCCCTTCTCGCTGCGCTCGCATATCCCTTCGTAGTAAAAACATGCGTAAAAAGACAAGAAGAGAAAAAGCGCCTGTCATAATATTACACCACCTCTGTCCCGACTGCTTCGTAACCGTCACGGCCCCTTCCTCCGCTGATGCTCATGAGTCTAGGACTCTCGTACATGGCGGTATAATCGACGGGACTCCCGCCGAGGATGGCTGTGCCGTTTTCCCTCTTGCCAAAGACAGGCGCGGGGTCGCACCAAAAGTCCTTGCAGTTGACGGCGTATCCCCTTGTGTAGGGGTTCTTCTTGCGTATGCGCTTGCTGCCTGTCGCAGCGCCGCGGCCGGCAATCGTCTCGATGAAAGGGTCGATGCCCAGTACACGGCTCCACTGCTTGAGCTTGCCGACCTTGGTCTTGTGGCCGCCTGCACTGTCGCCGGGGGCCGAGATGGACGGGTGGTTCGGGTCAAGAGGGTGGCCTGTCGATGTAAAGGCCGTTGTCGTTCCGCTGTCGTGCACGCCGTACATGTTTTCGTAGGTCGTCAGGGCGCGGGCAACCTGTACCGACTGCGTAAAGAGGAGCATCGTCACCCATAGGAGCTGAAGGGACGCCCATATGGCCAGGATGAGTGTGTATGCGTCGACGTTGATCAGCTGGCAAAGGTTCGGGCTGAGGAAGCTGCAGGTGTCGGAGCCGGCGCGCGAGACGATGTCATAGTCTGTGGTCGAACAGTTAGCCAGTGCCCACATTCTCACAATGACTGTGGATTCCACAATGTGAATATGAAAAACTCACAGTAGTACAAAAGCCAGTCGTAGGTGAGAATACCCAACGTCAGGCAGATGATGTAGAGGAAAAAGTGGCGGTGGTTGTTGACACCCACGCAGTTGTACACCCAAGGGCAGTGGCTATCACTTTAGTTAGCATTGCTTTCTCCAGTAGCATATATGCACCTGCAAATGGTGCAGAGAAGGACAGGAAAGAACTCACTGGTCATGCTTGGCAACACATCGCTGGCAGGCCTTGCAGTGCTTGCTACGCAGGGGTGTCCGAGTCATGCAGGTGATGCAAAAGTTGAACTCGTCGTACTTCCACGAGGCAAGCAGCTCGTCAATGACGGCCTTTTGTTCCGAGATGCCGTTGAGCTTGGGCACATATCCCGGCTCGTTTCGCATCGACGCAATGTAGAAGTAGGTGGTGAGGCCGAGGAGGGCGGCAAAGACGAGGTTGAGGAAGAAATGCGACCGGGAGCCCTGTGTCTCGCCTGCCGTGACGGTGACGGGCAGGACGACAAAGAGCCAGTCGACGCCGAGGAGGAATAAGGAGCCAGCAAAGATGCCAGTAAGCCAGGGCTAAAGGGGGATTAGCTCAAATACGAAGACGCATGTCAAATGCGACAGAAAGGTGGAAAATAACTGACAGTCTTGTGGAAAGCCCTCAGACTAGGAGGGGCGTAGTCCAGGACCTGCTGGGCGGCCCACTGGATAGAGAAACCGACGAAGCCAGCGAGGGGCACGGCCAGGAATACCGGCGCGTGGGAGAGAACCATGAGGATAGCCCAGACGAGGACAAAGGGGCATAGGAAGGTGAATCGGAGGACGAACAGTCGTTTGTCGCGAACAAAGTACTGCGCGCCCGGCCAAGGCGGGGTGACGGGGTGACCGTCCTCGTCGTATCCGCACTCGCGCAGGGCCGAGAACCAAGCCTGGTCGGTACCCAGGTCTGCGGCAGTGGCGGCGGGTGTCTTTCCCGTGTGCGTCTTGGCGAAGCGGTCGGCGCCGTACTCGATGAGCTTGAGGACGCAGAAGGGGTTACCCTTGACGAGAGCCCAATGCAGAGCTGTGAAGCCCTGCTCGTCGGTGGCATGGACGCTGGCGCCCCAACGGAGAAACATGTCAACGCACTGGGGCAGACCCTTGTAGGCGGACCACATGAGGGCCGTGTGGCCGTAGCTGTCGACGACATCGACGGGGATGCCCTGGTGGAGGAGTAGGACGATGAGGAGGACGTTGCCGTTAAAGGTCGAGATGTGCAGCGTGTTGTAGCCCTGGGAGTCGGTGATGAGGGGGTCGGCGCCGTGCTGAAGGAGGAGGTTGACGGTGTAGTAGTGGCATCGCTGGGCGGCCCACTGAAGGGCCGTGGCGACGGACTCGCCGCCCTTGCGGTTGATTTCGGCGCCGTTTTCGATGAGGAACTTGCACATGGCATACTGGTTGTTAATCGCAGCCCACTATATATCTTGGTCAGCTCTGCTCCTATTCCTCGTCCTTCTTTGTCTCGTCATAACTCCCGGCGCATCATCGTCTCCCACACCACCCCGGAACTAGACAGTTCCCCAGACACGTACATGTAGTGGCGTGATGCCCTCCTCATCGGCATAGGTAGCATCGTATCCCTTGAGCTCAAACAGCTTCTCCATGGCCTGAATGTCGCCTAACCGGGCGAACTGCATGATGTCATCCTGCTGGGCATCGTCACCGGCAGCCGGGGCGACCTGGTCGCCATGCATACTGCCCATCTCCATGTCGCTATTGAGTTTGGGCGCAGCCATTGTCGACTTGGACGAGGGTTGTCGGGGAGCAGCGGCGACAGTTGTGGCAGTGGTGGCGTTGGCAGTATCGCTGCCTCGGACAGATGGAGCGACCATCAAAAGGTTTTCGAGGAAATGTCGCGGTCAAGGAGCGGCGGGCTCAGGAGAGAGGTGACAAAACACGGAAGAGGGTAGAACCCCGGTAGGCTGTGGATTCGATACGTCGTAGAGGTAGGGCGGAGAAAATAAAAAAAGGAAAGTAACAGGGGTTTGTGGGGAGGGATGCCGTTTACGCGTAGTAATGTAAAAGGAGAAAAAAAAGAGGAAGTAAGACAACCCCCCAGATGTGAAAATATGTGGAAAGAGAGAAGAAGAAGGACAAGAAGAAACGTAAGGACGCTACAGGGATTTTTGTGGCGATGAGAAGGGAAAAGAAAGGAAATGGGAGATGCGAGGGAGAAGGAAAGAAGGGGAAAAAGAGAAGCCGGATGAGATGGAAATTTGGTGGAGCAGGGGCAGATGGGACGCGTATGGCGGCGTAAAGGGATGAGGCTTGTGAGCTGCAGCCTGCGACTTGCAGGACAGGTACGAGTATTACTAGCCTGTAACCTGTACGAATACAGGTAGAGTCTACCTGTAGTCTGGGAACAACTGAAAAAGCCTTAGAGCAACCTGTGATAAGCAACAACTGTTCGTATTTTTTTTTAGTTCTTCTACGGACTGTGTAATAATATGATATCGAGATTCCCCTTTTTTTATTACGGAGCAATAGCAATAGCCCTTGGGGCCTCCTGCTTGGCTTTGTTGGAGAAAGAAGCCTTTTGATTAGGATGACGGATATGAGCAACCCCCGGTGAAAGTAGTGGGGCATTGTCAATTGAGGCTGTGGGCCTGTGGCTGTGTTCCTTTTTTTGCATCTACTACTTGGCCAAATGGGCTCTGTACGAATTCCACCATCCACACCCATCATCACTCATATTCACACTCACCTCTCCAGGGTAACTCTTTCTCTCTTTCTACAGTACGAGTAGTAGTACACGCCACCAGCTTCCTCCGACCCTCGTACGACCGACCGACACCAACTGGGGCGATCCCCACCACTTAATTAATTACGGAGCAATAATACTACGAGTACAGCACACACACAAACTCGAGCTTTCCAAGATGCACACTTGACACCTTTCAACTTGCACCACAACGCAGAACTCTCGAAACCCAAGCCGCAACCATGGCGACATTCACCTCCATAATAGAGGCCGTTATGACGCCGTCCCCCGCCGTCGTCATAACCGGTCTCCTGATTCTCTTCATCCCCTCGATAGTCCTGCACCTCATCCTCTCCACGTCGCGAACATACACCTCTCCGGCGACTGTGCTCCTCCTCGGGCCCGAGGCAGCAGGCAAGACGAGTCTCCTGACCTTGTTCGAGCGCGGCGACGACGGCCCCGCCGTCACCCACACCACCCAGGCCATCCAGTCGGTCGAGCTCAACGCCTCGGTCGACTCCGACATGCGCACCAGCTTCCGCAACCACGAAGACACGACAGGCACGCACACCAAGTTCCTCCTCATCGACACCCCGGGCCACGGGAAGCTGCGCAACATCGCCGAGGGCAAGCTCGAGCGCACCGAGAAGCTCCGCGCCGTCGTCTTCGTGGTCGATGCCGCCGCCCTGGGCGAGCAGGACGTCCTGGCCGCTACGGCATCGTACCTCCACGACCTGCTCCTCTTCCTGCAGCGTCGCACCACCGCCACCGGCGACAAGAACAAGCCCTCTGGCCCTGTGCCTGTCCTCATCGCCGCCAACAAGATGGATCTCTTCACTGCTCTCCCCGCTACAATGGTCAAGTCTAGCCTCGAGACGGAGCTGTCGCGTATCCGTGCCTCGCGCAGCAAGGGTCTGCTCGACTCCGGTGTCGGAGCTGATGATGTCGGCAGCGAGGAGCAGGATGCTTGGCTGGGCCAGTATGGCACCGAAAAGTTCTCCTTCAAGCAGATGCAGGAGTTTGGCATCGACATCGAGATCCTTCCTGGAAATGTCAAGGGTGATGGGCCCGGTGCTGACAAGTGGTGGTGGTGGATTGCTCAGAAGATATAAAAGGGGGGGCACACGACAACATCATCGTCAACAATATCAACAAAATCTTTAATGTAATTACTATTTCCCATAATGAGACATGCGCAGTCATGACAATGTCTGTTCTTTTCTTTCTCTATCTACTTTCTTTTTTTGTTTCCCATCGTATTCCTTCGTATCCATCGTAAACTACACGTGTCGTGAGCTCCTAAGCAAAGCAAAGATGATGCTCGCGACCATGGCCGTCATGCTGTTTTGAAACCAAACGCCAATATCAGATGTCCCCTTCGACCGTTCTAGACATTACAACGACAAAAAAAATTAAGATCAGGGTCCCTAGTTCTTCTTGTTAATCATCCACGTCAGCAGGTCCACCTTGGTGATGATGGCCACAGGCTTGGACAGGTGGCCAGACTCCTGGCCCTCGGTGACGACAGCAGACGAGTTCCACTCAAAGAACCTGCTCAGCTCCAGCAGAGACGTGTCCTTGGTGATCTGGACAAACTTGCGCTTCTTAGTCGCCGTGTTTGTCTGACCAAGGGCGGCGCCCTGGCGCGGGTCCGTGATGATCTCGTCGAGATGGGCGAAATCAAACATGACATCCTTGATCTGGCTGGTGGCCGTGGCCCGGCCGCGCGAGATGTAGCTGAGAAGGTTACCCAGGGTGACGAGACCGACGAGCCTGGAGGGTGACGTGGCCGACAGAACGGGCAGCTGGTCGAAACCCTTGTCGCGCATCGTCTCAATGGCCTCGGAGCACATGGCCGTGGCCGACACCGACGTGACGGGCTTGAGACGGAGAGATGCAATGGTGGCTCCGTCGTAAGGGTCCTCGGACTTGCCGACGATCGAAGAGGGGGGCTCGAGACCGCTTGTGGGCAAGAGGTTGTTGGCCGCCAGCCAGTCATCGTCGGCAAACTTGGTCAGGTAGCTACGAATGCTATCCGGCAGAATGACGACGACGACATCGCCCTTGGTGAATCCAAAGTCCTTAACAGCCATGGTCATGGCAGCCAGAGCAGAGCCAGAGCTGCCACCGACCAGAAGGCCCTCTTCGGAGATCAAACGGCGGGCGAGGTAGAAGGACTCCTTGTCGTCCGTCTTGTACCACTTGTCGACGGCGTGGCGGTCCAGGACGTCAGGGATGAAGTCATAGCCAATACCCTCCACCTTGTAAGCCGCGTTAAGGTGCTCCTCGTTGAGGCTCTCGGGGACGGCCAGCATGCTACCCTGAGGGTCAGCAGCGACAATCTTGACGTTGGCGTCATGCTTCTTGATGCCCCTGGACAGACCGGTAATAGTACCTCCAGTTCCGGCACCGGCCACGACGGCGCTGATCTTGCCACCCGTCTGCTCCCAGATCTCCTCGGCCGTGCCTAGTTCGTGCGCAAGCGGGTTATCCACGTTGGAGTACTGGTCGAGAATGTGAGCGTTGGGGAGCTCCTTCTCGAGGCGGCGGGCGACCCCGATGTGAGACTCGGGACTGTCCCAGGCCGCCTGCGTGGGCGTACGAATGATGGTGGCACCCAGGGCACGCAGCACAGAGACCTTTTCGGCCGACATCTTCTCGGGGAGGGTGATGATGGTCTTATATCCCTTTATGGCACCGACGAGGGCGAGACCGATACCACTGTGGTGTGTCAGCACATGATTGATTAACTATCTGGGACAGGAAGGCAGCTGGACTAACGTGTTGCCGCTGGTGGGCTCAATGAGGGTATCGCCAGGCTTGATACGGCCACTCTTCTCGGCCTCTTCAACCATGCGGAGGGCAATCCTGTCCTTAACACTGCCGCCAGCGTTGAAGTATTCAGCCTTGACGTAGACATCGCACTCGATGCCCAGTCCCTGAGGGAGCTTGTTGAGCTTGATGAGGGGCGTGTTTCCGATCAGTTCCGTAGCAGAGAGCACAGTGGCTGCCCCGCGAGGGACGTGGGGGACCTGAGAGTCGGCCATTGTTCCGTTTTTTGGATGAACGTGGTGGGAACAAGGAGGAAAAGGTGAAGGGAGGGAAAGGAAAAACAGGGCAGAAAATCTTTTGCAAAAATCAGAAAAGAAAACCCCAGGAAAAGAAGAATAGGAAGAGAAAAAATTGGTTGCATCACATGTCTTCTCGAGCACGTACCACACAACAGAAGTACCACAAGGGAACCCCGCCGTCACCCTTTGGGACTCGTACGTTGTTCACTGCCCCGCTGCTTGCCGAAGCTACGCGATGGCGCGATTGCAGGCAGGCGTAGGCAGGCGTAGGCAGGTAGGTGCAAATGCCTAAAAATGCACCACTACTAGCATTGCTTTGCACCAGTCTTGCACCTGCCGCCTGCCCATAAATGGTAATGAGTCAGCAGAAGTACATTGCCACTTTCTTTTGCCCGTGGCAGCTTCTTCTTCAATCATGAACAATGATGCAAGTCTTCCTATCTTGATTGCAAACGACACTTTGACGAATTTCAACTGTCTATATGAGCATCCGCTTGAATTCTTGGCCCAACTAAACCCCACAGCTTCACCCCAGGTTTTTTGACGTGAGCGGGCGGGGCGTCTACAGGTACCCATAATCGAGACCCTTGGGAGCTCTGAGTACAACAGTGGCGTCCAGCCATGAACCGAACAACATTGATAAAGAGACATTTCACCATGGGAAACAAAAGCCATCGTTGTATTTATCTACGGCATGTTCATTGTTGTCTCGTGGTGCCACTAAGTAAGAGCACAGAGTTACATTTCCATCAATGGTGGGAAACATTGAATGTGTGTGGGGTCTGTTCGGTGTCTAGATGCACGCTACCAAGAAGTAAAAAAAGATGCTTATTGTTGAGATCTGCCAAAGGGACCTTTTGCATCAGTGATCACACATTTGTCACCCAAAAGATCCAATCAAGATGACTCGCATCCATCATGGACCAATGATCATACACACCGTAAGCAGTTCAAGACGACGGGAGCCCATGATATGGCGCAATGAATGAACTGGGGATGTAGTCTGGCCTGTAGGGTACGCGCGAGCCCCGCTTGTTTGCCTTGATACGAAGCGACCTGCCTCTTCTGCAACGGCTGGATGGTAGAGTTAAACCTTGGCTGCATATGACTTGTGAGTCTTGTATGGTGTTATCAATTGATGGTCGAGGCAAGAATGTTGCCAGGCGGGAAGTCTGATTCTCTACATATAAAGAGAGTGTGCAGAACTGAGCGGGGACTTCGGTCCTGTCTCTTCCTTGCTAGCTTCAATCACACTATACGCACACTTATACAGTAACACTGCCAGTCTTCACTTTCAATTCACCATGAGATTCAATAGAATCGCATCGGCTGGTCTGCTGGTCACTGTTTCCTTGGCCAGTGATAAGTTGACGGAAGACAAGGTGGAGGCTGATATCCACCAAGACAGGT
Source organism: Geosmithia flava (assembly GCA_900188565.1). Taxonomy (NCBI): domain Eukaryota; kingdom Fungi; phylum Ascomycota; class Sordariomycetes; order Hypocreales; family Bionectriaceae; genus Geosmithia; species Geosmithia flava. The sequence continues at coordinate 176,678 of FYEV01001580.1, forward strand.
GAGTTGAAGCAATCAATCATTCAATCGTTGCAGCAAACACTCACTCTCTGACACTACATGACCCTAGACTGGAGAATATCCTCTGGAACTTCAACAAGATTGCCATTGACAATGGTGGTAACCGAGCATTTGGACTACCCGGCTACAACGCCTCGTTGGACTTCATCCTAGAGCGCGTGGTAGGCCGCTTCGGCGACAAGTTCGACACCTTTGTGCAGCCATTCACGCACCTATTCGCTACCACGCACAGCATTTCCCTGACAGGCCCAGACGGCGAGGATGTGAAAGTGGTCACCCTGCAGTACAACAACCCTACACCTCTCCCCGACGGCGTGACGGCGGCGCTGGTCAACGTGCCCATCGACGACGAGCGGGGGTCAGGCTGCTTCGAGGACCAGTGGACGGGGCTGAATGTGGAAGACAAGATTGTTCTCGTCAAGCGCGGCGCGTGCGCCATCGCCGACAAGCTGCGCATCGCCAAGGCCAAGGGCGCGGTTGGCGCAGTTCTGATCAACGACGTGGCCGGCCCGGATATCTCGTCCGCCACGCTCAGCGCCGACAACTACGGCGACATCAGCCCCGTTGGAGTCGTCACCCTAGAGCAGGGGACCACCTGGTGGGACGAGGTGCACGCCAACCAGACGCTCGAGGTCAAGCTCGTGGTGGACGCGACGGCCGAGGAGCGTGAGACTTGGCAAGTCATATCCGAGACCAAGGAGGGCGACGCGGACAATGTCATAATGTTGGGAGCCCATCTGGACAGCGTACAGGCGGGCGCAGGTATGTGAACAAGGCGGGTGGGAGATTTGAAAGCTTGAGGTGGTGGGGTGTGAGTGTATCTGGCGTGTGTGTGAGAGAGCGGGCCTTTTGACGCTCGTACCTGAATCATCCCATATCTGACCCATTCAACCCCCAATCTAGGTGTCAATGATGATGGTAGTGGCAGCGCCGCCCTGCTGGAGATCGCCGAATCTGTGTCCAAATACACTGGCTACAAGAACAAGCTGCGGTTTGCTTGGTGGGGCGCCGAGGAGAGCGGTCTGGTCGGCTCCCTCTACTATGTCTCACAGTTGTCTGAGGCAGAGCTCGATGCGATTCGCTTCTACTTCAACTACGACATGATTGGCTCGCCCGAGCCCTTTTACCACATCTATGCGGACACGGACGCGCATAAGACGGGAGGGCAGATTCTCTTTGACTATCTCGAGGAGCAAGGGCATGACGTCGAATACGGGTACGTTATGTTTAGTCCACGATGGGGAGAGGGGGCTGTGTTGAATGTACCTATAATGGGCGTGATCAACACAACGACAAATACCGTTGCTTGTTTTTTTTGTGTGGTTGTTTGACGACTGACTTTGTGTAAACAAAAAAAAAAAAAAAAAAAAAAAAAAAAACAGATCATTTGGTTCTTCTTCGGATTATCTCGGCTTCATAGAGGCTGGTATCCCATCGTCTGGCATCTTCACGGGAGCCGGTGCGCCCCAGGACCCCTGCTACCACACGGCATGCGACGACATTGACAATGTCGACTGGGCCGCCCTGACGGTCAATACCAAGGCGGCTGGTCGTGCGTTGGCATCTCTCGCGCTCGACGCGTCGGATGTGCCGCCTCGCGACAAGACGACCGTCAACCCGGCCAGTAGGCGTGGCGTGGCGCGGAGTCTCAGCAAGTGGAAGCGCGTGGCTCTGGGTCTAGATAAGAGACATTCTTGTGCCGGAGACCGGAAGTCGACTATTTAATATGTTGGGGGAGATTGTATTTCAAGAGGGGAGGGAGGAGTTGGCGTACGATTAAGGGGAGGTGAAATACCGAAATAACGGCTTGAATATTGAATAGTGGCTGTAACATTGATTGAAGTTTGCTCCGTATATGTAACTGAGGAGAACATATGAGAGAACAAAAGAAAAAGAAAAAGAAACGAAAAAAAAAGAGACATTCATATGAGAAAAGAATTACGAATGGATATTCCAAGAGCCGCTTAACCGTCATGATTAATGGGGCAGATGGGGCAAATCAATCATACTTCAAGTTCCTAGTACTCCGTACTCCGTACTACCACCATCGCTACCTAGTACTCGTAGTAGTATTAATTGACATGTACGTCGCACTCTAATATGATATTTCTGGAAATACGACGTCAATCCAGTTTATGAGTACATACTCGTACATGCAATGCAGTACGGAGTAGACGGCCGAGACGCTTCCCGCCCCTGATTTGCATGATTTTCATATGATCAACGTAGTATTCTTAATATAAACCCGATGAAAATAACCCGTCTGTACGTCGTAATATAATCTCTCTCAACTAAAGAAGAGAAAAGAAGGAGAAGAAGAAAAGGACAAAGAAGAACAAAAAAACCCAGTCAAGTCTATATACCCTTGCTCCGTACTCCCCGTTGTCGTACATGTCATCTATAGATTTCCCCTCGGGATGGCGCTGTACGCCGTACCCGGGTAGTCCGGCCCGCCAGGGACAACATGTGCATGATGCATCTTCTCATCACCATCGTCGTCAGTTTCAGCCACCGCCACAGGCACAGGAGGAGACGACCAGCGCACTCGTGCGGGCGACAACCTTCTCAGAGGAGGGGGTGGGTCACTACTGTCGGTAGAGTACGAGTAATGATAGGAAGAGAAGGTCGTGTTTGGAGGCCAAGCAGTGGGTTTCTCACGGTCGCCATCATCACGATGGTGACGACGATTCTTATGACTGTGACGGTGACGACGGGGACGAGGATGAGGAGCCTGTCGATAATCGTCGGGGTGATGACGATGATGCTTGGTGTAATTACCTGTATTGACATGGCGCTGATCATGTCTACTGCGACGACGATGTTGACGTAGTAGACGCTTCCGACGGCGGTACCGGCTGACGAGGTAAAAGGCCAAGGTGACAAAGACGACGGTGGACCCGACGATGCAGCCTGCTATAGCTCCGATCTGGGCCGTTGTGAGACCCTTTTCCCCACTGGAGTCGGTGTCGCTAGTATTATTATCATTACTAGTGTCGACATCCCCTGCTGGGGGTGCAGAGTCTTGCTGGCGACGGACGAGTTGTGCATGTACTAATACTCGTAGTAGCTGTGATGGTGGTGGGAGTATAGGAGGCATAATGACCTGAAGGTGTGGGATGGTGATGACAATGATCTTGGCATTCGTTTCGAGCGGTTGTATATGGGTTTAATGCACATACGTGGCAGTACATACAAGGACATGAAGGGAAAAAAGGACTCATCTAGCCCTTTTGTGTCTTTTGTGCTTGTTCCCTTTATCTTGGCAACTTCAACTATTGAACCCAACTACAAGTACATATGATCCTTTTATCACGAAACCCCGCGCTTTGCGACATATTTAGTGTCGATTGATAACCAAATACTACATTGTGAGCATGACCGTGGGGAAACATTCTTTTTACTCCGATGGGTTCCTCACGAGTTCTGTCCGCGTGCTCTATACTTTATGCTTGGCGGAACGAACCGATCTACCTGCGGCCTTGCGCTGCAAGTGGGTGTGCGCACAATACATGTAGTCATATGAGAAGGTGGAAAGAATAATCATCACGAGGAATAGGGTAGCATGCATGAGAAAGAGTCCAAAGAAGAGAGGGAGGGGAAGGGAATGGCGCAAGTATGCAGAGCAGAGAAGAGCAGAGCTGGGCTGCAGCCTGCAGGACCTGTGGGTTGGTTGATCTGCTGGTCTGTATCTGTATGTAAGGGTTGTCAGTTTTAGTAGGGACTAGTACGGAGTAGTACAGCTAGTATGCTCATTGTAGAGTGATGTGATGGCCGCTCGCTCTGTCCTAACACACGGCATCTTGCAGTAGTGCCAAATCACGAGGCATGGTGTGAGTGGGGAATCGGGAGTTGGGAAATGTGTGTGACGTTGAGGAAAGAGACGGATTTGCATGGATTGTACACGTACCCGCGTAGGCTTTTACTCCGTACCAAGGAGAGGCAGGGGGGGATGTGAGGTAGGGATATGAGGCAGGGGGAGGATGCAGCCTTGCTTTTATTAGGGGGAATACTCCATTTTACCTGTACGAGTAATACCTGTATCGTCAATCCATGTACGAGTACAGGTAAATCGTACGAGTTAGCGCTGTATCATGAAAGAGGTTGCATTAAGAGACTCGAGTTTGGTTTATGCGCGATGTTGCTTATTTCAAGTTTCAAAACTCCATATACCTGTATAGATCCTTGTTAAGTTCAATGTATATGTCAATATTCATGTATTCATGCTGTTGGCAACTCCAGGTTGACACCTCCAAGCTGACACCTTTAGGCTGACAACTCCAAGATCTGCCAAGCCATATAGCTTGGGGTTAGGGATGACAGCCTTTTCACCAAGCAAGGAAACAAAAAGGGAACAAGTGACACCATTAGCGTGACTAGACGTGATTAGGCGCGATGGGAAGGACTGAGGAGAACTAGGGATAACTAATGTAGATTGATGCATGTAGATACATGTAGATACATGACCAGAAGACCTGAAGAATACTAAACATTGAACTTGGATAACCAACATTCTTTACACACCGTCTATTTCGTGCTTCTACTCTGTAATGCAAAGCATCCTTCAAGGTATGCTAGCACTACATGCACTCGTAGTTAAGCCTGCACTACTACGAGTAGTACGGAGTACTCAACTGGCTGCCGCTTCGTCAATGTACGCAGACAAGGATGCTCTTTGCTGCGTTGTACCCACGTCAAAGCCGCAGACCGGAACGACGGCAGACCCATAATACAGGATCGGCCCCGGTCGTACGGGCAGCCAAATGAGGAAAAAAGTCAGGGCGAGGAGAGAGGAAAAGGTTGGGCTTGTTCTACATAGGTAATGACCCGTGCTTCGTCTCAATTGCTATTCTAAATAGGACAATCATCTGCCAATCCATATTATACAATAGTATACGGAGTACATGTACAGTATATATTGCATACATCTCAGCTATTTCCAACCATCTCTTGCTATTTCCCCTGATTCGAATGACGCGTGCACCCAACCTTTGTTGTTCCCCACAAGTCACTTCCCTCCCTTTTGAAACTCGACCGTCCTTGATATTCCCCACACTTTTGTTTTGCATCTCTCTCTCACGCACTCTCTCTCTTTTCCTCTTTCCCTCTAGCTTGCCAGCTTGCTAACTACTACGCCGCTACGGGGTATTCATGTCTCTGCCGTGTTGTCATGTATGTCCTAGTTGGTGTGGGTTGGGGGCCACATCTTTGTTGAACAAGGGACACTGGACTTCACCCACACCCCCTCCCCCCTCCCCCCCCTTCACCCTCACTACATTGCAAAGTGACTGAAGCGAAGAAGGAGAAGGGGGGGATGTGAGCATAAACACCAACTTGTGACCCAGTTTACCATTGACGAGAGAGAGACATGATGGACGTGACGGGTGACAGAAACGTGGTCAGGCGGAGATTACTTGTGTTAGATCAGAAATACTCGTACACACACACGGATCAACATCTTTCTCTCTCTCTGTCTCCTCGCTCTGTGAGAATGAATCGTGACCAACATGGTTCAATTCGTGTATATAAGGCTCGCACGCCCGGAGCCCAACAGACGGGGGGTTCTCTCTCACTTCCTTGGCATGATCTGAAGCAAGAAGCATTTGATCCCTAGTCATTCTTTCTTTTTGGGTTGCATTGTGTTTTCTAATACTCCTCCCTCGTCCTTCCTTTTCATATCATCTTAATTATTATCCCACCCATTCACACTCTTTAATTCCAAATCACGCATCTTATTAGTTAATTATCCACTCTCTATTGCCATCATGAGATTCACCATTGCTTCTGTCACGGCGGCCATGCTGGCCGTCAAGGGCGTCTCCGCCGGTTCCAAGGAGGACTCTGCTGTCTCCGCCTTCAACAGCCTGTTCCCTGAGCCCGTGTGGCCTCACTTCATCTCGGAGCAGGACGACTGCATTGAGATGCTGGACGAGGACCAGCAGTTCGCCGAGATCAAGAAGCTCACCGAGCTCACCAAGTCGACTCTCGAGCGTCTCCACCCCCGCGACATGAAGGTGTCCCGCTCCGAGTCTGAGTGGGAGTCCTCCTCAGTCTCCAAGAGGGGCCTGATGAGCAGCATCCCTGGATACTGGGCCGACCCCAACATCATCACCTTCCCCGACGACTGCAACTACTACATCTACGCCACCACCGACGGCGGCTACCCTTGGAGCAGCATGGAGCTGTACGCCTGGAAGTCGACGGACCTAGTCTTCTGGACCCGCACGAAGAAGCCCATCCTGTACCTCAACGGCGACGAGGGCAACGTCCCCTGGGCGCGCGGCAAGGCCTGGGCCCCCACCATCATCAAGGCCAACGGCAAGTTCTACTTCTACTTCTCCGGAGGCAACATCGCCAACGGCGAGAAGGAGGCCATGGGTGTCGCCATCGGTCCCTCGCCCATCGGTCCCTTCAAGGCCCAGCCCAAGCCCTTCATCACCGGCCAGGAGAAGGTCTCGTCCCTCGGCACACCGATCGACCCCCAGGTCTACCACGACCCCCAGTCCGGCGTCAACTACATCTACTGGGGTAACGGCTCGCCCGTCGTCGCCCGCATGAACCCCGACATGATCTCCGTCAACTGGGACACTGCTCAGGCTCCCAGCGGCCTGACTTACTACGCCGAGGCTCCCTTTGTCAACTTCCGCAAGGGTGTCTACCACATGACCTACTCCATTGGCATCACCTCCAGCCCCGACTACCGCGTTGGTTACGCCACTTCCAACAACCCCGTCGGTCCCTGGACCTACCACGGCCTCATCCTCCAGAAGGACGAGTCCAAGGACATCCTCGGCCCTGGTCACGACTCCATTGTCAACACCCCCGGAACTGACAACTGGTTCATCGCCTACCACCGCTTCCGCAAGGCCAACCAGAACGGTTCCAGGCGCGAGATCACCATTGACCCGGTCGTCTTCAAGGACGGTCTCATTCAGCCTATTGTTCCTACTATTGAGGGTGTCCAGCCTCAGCCCATCCCTAGCTGCGGAAAATAAATGCAGAAACACAAGGACAGAATAATCACTTTTTGATTCTTAATATTTTTCTCAATGACACACACACTTCCGAGCCTGGAAACACACATGTTTATAACGCGATATTGTATATATTGACCATTTTTCATTCGTTCGTTGCTGAGAGTCGACTCTGGGATTGAAGATCCCCCATCATCTTTGGCATTTTGCACTTGTATATATCGTTTTTGTTTTAACCTGCAAGGCCCTGGTAGCCTAATATATGTCTGAAGACACATGGAATTTGATATTTATCTTGAAAAGGTTCCATCGTAATCAGTTGACGTGCGTAGTAGTTGATAAAATCATTTGCTGCTTTTCAATTCAGTCCGTGTAAACGCGGGGGCGGGTCATACATACCCCACAGAGATTCCGTTCCCCGATCCAGCGTCGGCCAGACGCGGCATTGAACGGCTTCATAATGCCCGATGACGATGCTACCGTCGGCAGGTGCGACAACAGGAAAGAGCGGGAAGGTGCATTCTTACCTAATGATGTCAATCTCAATCAAAAACCCATAGAATCATTGTTTTTCCTTCCATTTTGTTTCCTTTTCACATCATTTCCCGTTACTTCTTCCAAGTTCTTCTGTGCCTTCTGTTCCAATTTCCATCACACCCTGCCCCGCTTCACAACACCCGGAGATTTTGCCGATCTACCATCTACCACTGGCCATTCATACCCCAGAGTAGATCCTCACTTTACTGCCGAGCATCCCCGCACACCAAACTCGGCTGTTGGGTGTCAGCATATACCTGCCATCTCTACCAACTTGGCGTGTGTTGTCTGGTTCTATCAGCGAGACCACCTCTATACAGAACGATCGGTACATGTACCTTGTAAGCAATGGCCATGCAGGTTGCTCGCCTTAAAAGTGCGGGATTGGCTCCGGCCATCTGGAACTGCCGTCGGGCAGCCATCTCATCAGTTTTGAGCGGCAGCTCTATGTGTATGTCGACTATATCTGCGTCTTGCCTGGACGGAACTACTTCCTCGACAAAGGACGTGCGTCGATATGCAGCTTCTCCCACCGCCCTCGGATCCCGCCGGGTCTTGTCTTTGGACACCAACATTGGCCGTCGATATGCATCGACAAAGACACCAGCGGACATGTACACAGCTTCGTTCGCTTTCTTTGAGGCTATCTGGGAGGCTGGCATCACACATTGCTTTGTCAACCTGGGCTCTGACCACCCTAGTATCATTGAGGCAATGGTCAAGGGTCAGCGTGAGGCCAGTGGGCGGTTTCCCAGAATCATTACATGCCCAAATGAGGTACCGGGCTTGCTTTTCTTTTCTTTTTTTCTTTTTTTCTTTCGCTTCCCCCCCTTTTCAAACTTGTGCTTATGGTGGCAAAGTTGGTCATGATTCACTGACAATTTCTTTCCCTAGATGGTGGCCATGTCAATGGCAGATGGCTATGCTAGATTGACGGGGAAGCCTCAATGTGTCCTGGTGCATGTTGATGTTGGGACACAGGGTCTAGGTGCAGCAGTTCACAATGCTTCCACAGGGCGAGCACCGGTTTTTGTATTCGCCGGAATGTCGCCTTTTACCCTCGAGGGCGAGATGCGCGGTTCCCGCACCGAATACATCCACTGGATGCAAGATGTTCCCGATCAGAAGGCTATTCTTGGCCAGTACTGTCGCTATACGGCGGAAATCAAGACGGGAGCTAATGTGAAGCAAATGATCAACCGCGCTCTCCAGTTCGCGACGAGCGACCCGCAGGGGCCCGTGTATCTCTGCGGCGCGAGGGAGGTTATGGAGGCGGACATTAAGCCGTACTCTCTGAAGCAGGAGCACTGGGATCCGGTGAAGCTCGGTGGGCTTCCTGGAGATGCGGCGGATTCCATCGCCGAGGCCTTGTCGGCGGCTAAGAAGCCTCTTATTGTCACGGGGTATTCTGGCCGGAACCATGGGATTCCAGGAGCGCTCGTGGAGCTGGCTGATACCATCAAGGGCCTACGTGTACTTGATACCGGAGGCAGCGACATGTGCTTCCCCGCCGATCACCCGGGTTGGCTGGGTCTGCGTTTCGGCGTAGATGACTCGGTGACCGAGGCCGACGTGATTGTGGTGCTTGACTGCGACGTACCATGGATCCAGACGCGGTGCAAGCCCCGTGCCGACGCACGCATTTTCCACATTGACGTGGACCCGCTCAAGGAGCTGATGCCGTTGCATTATATTCAGGCAGATGGGCGGTTCAAGGCGGACGCTCTAACGTCTGTGAATCAGATTCTGACATCGCTCAAGTCAGGGCCAGCTGCTAAAGCGTTGGCGGCTCGTGACCAGACATCGACGGAAGACGAACGCAGGCAAGGTCATCAGTCCCGTCTCGAGGCCATCTCCAAGGCCGCGGCGCCTCTGTCGGACGGGTCTTTTGGCACGGGACACTTGTGCAAGACGCTACGAGAAGTGTGCCCGGCGGATACAATCTACGCAATCGAAGCAGTGACCAACACCGGATTTGTGCACGACAACCTACAACCAACAGAGCCTGGATCGTGGATCAACTGCGGAGGAGGCGGCCTTGGCTGGTCGGGCGGTGGCTCGCTGGGCATCAAGTTGGCTACGGACGCCGAGGCGGGCGGACAAGGCAAGGGGAAATTCGTGGTGCAAGTTGTGGGCGATGGGACGTACCTGTTTACAGTGCCTGGGAGCGTGTACTGGATCTCGAAGCGATACAATATCCCGGTGTTGACGATTGTGCTCAACAACAAGGGTAAGGTCTCCAATATATTGCGAGATGCATGCATGCATGCATGAAGAAGGTCAAGAAGAGAAAAAGAAAGACGGAAGACTAATGCAATGGTGCCACGCTTAGGTTGGAATGCGCCCCGAAAGTCGATGCTGCTGGTGCACCCAGAAGGGTTGGGGTCTAAGGCGACGAATGAGGAGATCAACATCTCGTTTGAGCCTGCGCCCGACTACGCAGGTATCGCGTCGGCAGCGGCGGCGGGCGACATTGACGGGCTGCGGGTGAGCCAAGCGGACGAGCTAGAGGGGGTGCTGAAGGAGGCGATTGCCAAGGTGCAGGCAGGGAAGTCTGCCGTGGTGGATTGCAAGGTGGCGGCTGATTGTTAGGGTGGGTTTTTCTTTTTCTTCTTTTTTTTGGGATTGTGAAAGGGCTGGATGCAGTGGTGGAAGATGGGAGGTGGATGGTGGATGCGACAGTGAGTCTTTTGCGATTTAGATGGCAGAGGTAGTATTAGTAGTACATGCAATACGGAGTAGATGGCCAAGAGTTGAGGGTGGACGCTGTACGAGGACAAGGTATTAATAGTCGGGAGTCTATTAATATACTGAATGTTGCAGTGAATGGGACTTGGCTGCGATCAAGTACTTGTGCAGGCAGCAGTTGAGTGGTTAGAGGTCGGGCCGTTGGAAGCTAGGTCAAAGGGGATTAAACGGGACAAACGGGACAAACTGGGACGGGCAAACGGCAGGTACTCGCACTCCGTACTCGTACTCCGTACTCGATGGATGATGGATGGGGCTGGACCTCGATAGAGGGTGGAGACGTTGGATAGAGTTGTCGAGATGGGAACAATCTAGGCCTGTGGGCTGGAAGAGGGGAGAGTGAATGGAAGGGGAGGGTGGAAGAGAGGAGAAGCGGCTGAAGATGGGAAGAGGTTAGATAAGAGGGGAAGTACAAGTAGATGAGAAGAAGAGAGAAGGAAGAGGGAAGGAGCAAAGGGAAAGAACAGAAGGAAGGAACAAAGGAACAAAGGGAAAAAAGCAACTTTCTGTTGAGATGTGACCAAGGGTCAAGTGGTGTAGTATATGTACATACCCTGTAGGGGAAAAGTGAAGATTTGGGGATATGGGACCGATCTACTCCGTAGTCTTTGGAGTATGGTTGACTGACTACAGGTATAAGAACTTGTAGGGGAGAATACGGAGACAGAGTATTGTTATCACAGGCAATAGAGAGCACTGAGCAGGTAATACGGAGTAGTAGAGAGTGCAGTAATAGGGAGGAGAGAACCTACTGTCGGCCCGTCTTGATCCCCACTAACCGAGGGAGAGTCGTTGTTGTCGAACGCTGACTCGCCAGACCGAGGGGGGCACACCTTTTCGGGCAGGGGGAGAGAGGTTAGAGGCTAGAGGCTAGAGGCCAGAGGCTAAGAGGTCAGGTACCTTGTTAGTGATCTGATGATCTGATGGCAGGCGGGCAGGGTGATGATACGGAAACTACGAGTACGACTGGAGTATTACGAGTACAGACTATTGCAGTGTACCTAGTGCCTGTATTACTAGTAGTCTATTACTCGTATGTATACAGGGCTCTGTAGTACGGAGTAATATAGCCTGTAATGCTCTATACTCGTACCTCCATGCCCGTAGTCGTGCTGTAGTCTGTAGGCCTTCTTCCTCTCTACCTTCTCTGCCGAGTCATGGGTCCCGCTTCCATAAGAGCAGGGTTTTCTTCTTCTTTAAATACGGGAACAAGGAACCCGCCCACTCTCTCTCTTGATTTTCCACGAGGCTTTAGATTTAGTTTTTTTTTTTCTTCTCTCTGCCTTTCTTTCTCTCAAAAGATTAATCTAATCCATCTTTCTCTCTCTCTTTCTCTCTCTTCTTCTTTCTCTTTTATTGACCTCGACGAGTACTTTTCCCTCTCTCACTTGTACTCCATACATCTAACAAACCCCCCCCTCCC
>FYEV01001580.1:188382-254696 GCA_900188565.1 Geosmithia flava
CTCATCAACCCCCCCACCCCACTCCGCGCAATCTTCTCTTTGTCGCATTTACCCATCGCGACGCGACAAAAAAACCAGACACACCAAAAAAAAAACCCAAACGATGCGACGAGTCAACATTTGTTGATATCCTCACACATCCCAGCTGTGTATCTACGAAACAATAGCAAGACGATGAGAAAGTGACCACCGACATCATAAAAACAAAAGATACGACAATCCAAAGATATCACCACCATCATGGCTACGACGCAAACAACACAACCTGCCGTCATGGGGCAGCAGCAGCAGCAGCAACATCAGCCGACGATACATCTCGACCAGGGACACCAGGACAAACAAAATCATGATCTGTCCCGTCTCTCTCCCTCCGAGGCACTTCGTCTCGTCAGCGCCAGCCTCGAGCGCCTCGTTCGTATAACAGGAGACGTACCACCCACGCCACCGCCACGCACGCCCACAGACCCCCAGATGAGCGGATTACTAGCCGAGAAGGATTTCATGGCGCGGTACAGTCCGTCGCGAACGCCTCCAGCCGGTGGCAGCATCAGCAGCAGTAGCACTGCCACGACGACGACGACGACGAGTGACGCGACAACCACCACCGCATCCACCACCACATCAAACACGACACCTCCCTCCCCCGCGACAACGAGAGACGACGACACGGATGGAAACAGCAACAGAGTCCAAGCCTACAGGGCAGCTGTGACACAGCAGATGCAAGTCGCTCAACAACACGCCATAGACGGAGTGCGACTCAAAGTTGTACCTCCCCCTCCCCCTCCTGCGGTTTCTCAGACGACAACCCCTCCGGACCCTTCAACCCCTTCATCAGACGACATGCCCAATGCCCCCCAGCAGCACGGAGCCATCACCCGCAAATTCTACAGCAAGCTAGAACCACCAATCAGCATAACGAGCTACATGGCTCGTCTGCACCAGTTCTGCCCCGCCAGCGCAGCAGTCTACCTCGCTGCCTCGGTGTACATCCACCGTCTGGCCGTCGAGCAGGCCGCCATACCCGTCACCAGGCGCAACGTGCACAGGCTGGCCCTCGCAGGCGTCAGGGTCGCCGCCAAGGCTCTCGAGGATCTGGCCTATCCCCATGCGAAAGTGGCTAGGGTCGGCGGCGTGAGTGAGTCGGAGCTCGCTAGGCTGGAGGTTAGCTTCTGCTTCCTCGCTGGGTTCGACCTCGTTGTTGGTGAGGAGTTGCTTAGGTCTAGGTGGTTGGCTCTTAGGAGGGATGATGAGGCTGATGCCGATGTTCCTCTGCTTAAACTTGGGAGACCGGGGAGGTAGTTTTTCTGGTTTTGTCTCTTTTCTTCTTCTATTCATTTCCCCCTTTTTTGTGTGTCTCATCTTCTACTTCTTCTGTCCATCTTCATGTTCTACTTCTGTTCATCCTCATTCTCCTGTCTATCTTCATCTTCTCTTTATCCATTTCTTCATTCTCCTCTTTATTCACTTCTTCACTTACCCTCTTCTCTTCTCTTCTCTCGAACCTAGTTTGATACCCCCTTTTTTACTTTTTCCCGGTGTTTTTGGATCTACATTTTTTTCTCTTCTTTTCTTTTCTCGTTCGGTTGGATAGATGGCAAACGTATGGGAATATGATATCGGTTACGACGCAACGGAATGAATGTTTGTTCAATGGATATACGAATGTGACCCTTAACGCTCGTGAATATGCGCATGTACGCCATGCTACATACTCGAGCAAACAACACTCATCTTCACGGCAAGGTGCTTGGGACGTTGCCGCAAAACAAACAGGCTGCAAATGTCACTAAGTCTGATTTCAAACTTGGTACAGACGCTGTTCGGTGCCCCCAAGACAGACACTCGGACAAGCAGTATAAAAGTGTCCGTCCTCCCTCTCCTGACACATATGTTCCTGCCTAACAACCCTTGAATCATCACGACAAGCCTGACTACCCGTCGTCGAGGCCAGTCCAATACGGGGGTGGCATGCCCTGCAGGGTAGATTCCCAACCGCGTAGGCGGCTGGCCATTTCAACGGCCATGCGCAACTACCTCCTCGATTCCATGGGAGGGCAAGACCCTGACGCCGTTGGGGACCACCGCCCTCCCCGGCGAACGTGTGTGTGTTTGAAGATGACACGACCCCGTCCCCGCCGTTCTAGCAGGCCGACTGGACGGTATCATGCGGGACCTCCCTAGACATAAGGGGCGGTCCCGCGACTCATTATCAAAACAACGACCCGAGTGTCAGGAGGGACCAGTCCACGGGACGGACACATCCAGTGTTTCTCTCACTGCGGTGTCGTCGAATTCAACATCCGAGATTATATAGCAATATGCCCCCCCCGCAGGCCGCAGGAACAACCACTCAACTCGCCGACAACCCCACGCAAAGGGGTCGTGAACATGTGGCCTTTGGTCTGGCCCTGGCACTTGTTCCACCTCGCACAATCTGCACCTGAGGAACGTCGCCAATCTTGGGATTGGGAGTGCCCAAATCAGCCACGGGCCGTACGACGGAACTCCGTACGGGTCGGCTATCATGCGAGACAGTCCGTGTTTTTTTGTCAGATGTGGAGCATATGTTGCGTGTCTTCCGTTTCTTCCCCCCGTAATACGGAATGAGAGGAGGTCATCACGAAATTATGGAAGACGCTTGCGTGAGGGAAGAAGCTTGCGTGGTGACCACTTTCGGGATAATACACGATTCATCCACCCAGAGTGACGGCTACAGCTGTGGCCCCTTGTCACTATGGATGCTATGGTGGTGCCTACGCTTTGGCGTCGGTACTGACGTTAGCTACATGATGCCGGCTGGCGAAGACGATGGAGCAAATGCTTTCGGCGTGTCGGGGTGTCCCGGATTTCCAAATGTTCTCGTTGGTTTCTGTGGTCTGGTTGGGGGGTTTCATGCGTCACAGCGCACAATCGCGTCTGGGGGGGAATCTCATCTGGACGCGCGGGGATGATCTGCTGTATTTCGTCCCTTTTTCTTTATAAAAGGAAGGAGCAAGAGAAAATTCCGTGAGAGAGGGAGGCCCCCCGATCAGTGAAGATGTATTCGCTATTTATGTCTTTCCCGGGTACTCGCTACACCGCATGCTGCCGACATGTGTAATAAGCACACTATTAATCAATCAAGGAGGATATGGGATGGGAATAGTCATTGGAAACGTTTCTAAGTGAAGGTGCCTTGTCTAGGGGCCCTCCGCTGTGTACGTCGCTCAGGGCAGATACCGGGTTGACCTTAACATAGAATACACGGGATGTGAGGGTCAGAAACCAAGGACGGGAAGAGTCCAAATATCTACAATGTCCCTTCGATGTCCCCTCATAAAGCGTACCATGAGGAATCCCAGTTGAAGAGGGTTGAGATCCTTATCATGGGAAATATGGTGATGACGGGGAGAAGAGCACACTTCGTGGTTAGCGGGAAAGCAGGGCTATTATCAGTCGTGATGGCTTCATTGTCCTAGTCGTCTACCCGCCGTCTACGCACGCAGCCGTTCTGCCTGCTCTTACCACCCTGGAGGAAATACACTGCTTCTTCCTCCTCTGTACCTATGTTCTTTCTTTCCTTTCTTTCTTATCCAAAATCTAATGGAATTTGTTCTTTTCCGCATTCTCGTCATTCTCCAGAAATATCTCAATCTTATCATTCATCTTGTCGTCGATATCTTGGCAAAACGCACATGCTTCCTCGGAGTTAGTACGTACTAATAGCATCACAGACTCCAAACGGGACATCAGGATAGGACTCACCAATTATACCAACGACTCCGAACCCTAGAGACACCAGACACGTGGTACGCAGACCAACGACATAGCTTTGCTGAAACGCCGCAGAGGAAGCAGCAATCACGTCGTCAGTAATTCCCGGGACCTTTTCAAGAGCAGCAGATCCCAGCGGCAGAGCGGCAAGGAGAGCCTCAATAGATGATCGGGGTAGACCTGCATCCATCGCCGCAGGTGTGACTAGCTTGACAGCTTGTGTCCCCTGTACATTTGTGAGAATGGTCTGGTATATGGCGGCCGCCACGGAACCCCCAGCAAACCGGGCGACGCCACTATTCAATGACAGCACGTCAGCCAGTCAGTCCCATATAAACATCACCAAAACCGAAAAGGCGTGGGGGGAGCACTCACGCAAGGCCACCCGATATACCCAACTCCACCTGGTCCGTTCCAAACTGAATGTACGCGATACTGAGGTACTGTGCCCAGCCGAACCCCGTCATAGAGAGGAAGACAAAGACGACAACGAGGGCAAGCCGATCAGGCGTAGCCAGGGCCATCAGCGCCCCAAAGACGACCATGACGGTCATAGAACCCATCAGAGTCCACCGCCAGTGACCCACGAGGGAGCCAAACGAAGTGAGCAGCACAGACCCAAAGGTCAGCCCGATATTCTGCGGCAGTGTGAGGACGGCGGCGCGACGGAAGTTGGACGTGTCCGTCACGAAGAACTTGGAGATCATGGCGGGGTACACGACATTGATGCCATAGTAGAACATTGTGACGATGAAACCCGCCACAAAGGGGGCCGTAAGACGTCTCCCCTTATCTCTGGTGAAGATGCGTGTCGGAGTGAGTGGCTGGCTGAGAGGTGCAAACGTCTCCCACAGCGCGAAGGCGACGAGGCAGCCGAAGCCGGAGCACAGTGTGCCTATGACACGGGGGCTCGAGGAGGACAACGTGGTGGTGTATACAATGCCGACGAGGATGAGTGTCATGGATAGGATGAACAGTATGCAACCGACGTAGTCGAGTTCCCGGAGGGCTTGGCGGGTCGGTAAGCCGCGTGGGTGCCTAGGAGGAAAGTAGTAGAGGTATAGTCCCGTAAACGATGTGACCACGGCAATAGCAGGTCCGTAGTACAACCAGCGCCACTGCAGACAACAAAGTTAGACACACACACAATCATCATGTCGTATAAGGGGGGGCAAGCTCACATTATCCCCGTTTTGGGCTGCAAATCGCCCCGCTACAGGTCCCAGAATGGCAGAAAAGTACACTCCTATATCTGCGAGAACAATCGCCGAGTGTCGCCACTTATTAGGGAGGAGTTCCGGGAGGGCAAATGCAGCGAGTTTGGCGTTTCCTCCGCCCTATGATATTATATTAGTTCGAGGTGATTCCATATCGGCACGTATAACTGGGAATGTACATACAAACCCGATGAATGCCGATGCGACAATGACGGAAGTATTATTCCTTGCTGTGCCCCCGACAATGAAGCCGATGAACATGAGTATGTTCCCGCATATAATGAACCATCGCCGGCCGAAGAGGTCCGAATTAGCACCGCAGACCCTGTACGCCTCATTGTCAGAGTCCATGTTCCAAAAAAAAGACATAAGTAGGAGGGAGCAAGAACTCACATGAATGCCATTGTCACCGTCATGGTATAAACGGGTATATACCACGCTGCCTTGGAAGCGTCGCCCAGCTGGGTGGCTATCACGGTCTGACAGCCAGTGAGTGTTGGCACGACCCAAAAGGAGATACCGTATGACCAGGCGAGGATCTGTAATAAGTCAACATTCTGTGCTCTCCCATCAGTGATTGTGTGTGTTTGTATAGACCTACCCAGACGACAATCCATGTTTTGAACGTGACATTGTACTCTTCGTCGCTCTGCGGGATGTAAGACGACTTCTTCTCTGCAGTAGCCTTGTCACCCTCATTTCCCTGGCCAACTGGTTTCTCGATATCTGCAGTGTCTCTGGGAGCAGCTTCTGTTACACTCATTGTTACTCTCTGTGTCTATATCTGTACTGTTTTGGTCAATGAGGAGGGGGGATTGGAAGCTAGCAACAATGTTGGAAGCAACATGGTCGAGAGGGAGGGAGGGGGAAACCAAAGATATTCATCACTGCGTTAACTCACCCTGGATTCCCACAATTCCTTAACACACCGGTATAACAGAAACGAAAGCTCCCCATGCGATTCTCACGTATTGTCTCTCGAAAGTGGATTGACAATGCCCATTCAAGATGCAGTCGGTCAGAGAGCTAATCCCAATCCAGAGCGATCACCCCGGCTCAATCGGAAAACCATCTCCACAGATCGTTTCTTGTCCAATGAACACGGGATTATTTGGCCCGTTGCAGTTGTTCTTTTAATACTTCCTGGATCAAGAGATACTATTGTTGTCTTTCCCGTGAGTTCAGAGAGTATCACAACAGAGACATTTCGTGGTTGATCGGACTCTTGCGCTATCTAATGCATTTACCAGGCGGAAGACTTTTAGGTCACTGGGAGGATGAAACAAAAAGCCAGGCCCAGACAATTCACCAAGTCCTCAGTGTGAATAGGAAAATTGTTGAGGACGGAAGTTCCCTGGCGACGGGTAAGCAGGAGGAAGACAGGAAGACAGGAAGACGGAAGGGGAGGGAGGACAGAGATACCCATACATGCTTCACGAGTAGCTGGAGGTGAGGGTATTCCTCTCGTCATGAATTTTCTGCCGTGCGTACGTGACAAGATCCAACACCACGAGGATACCTGTCGTGGGGGAATGCTACAGAAACTTTTCAGTGCGAATAGGGTCATTCTTATAATAATAACATACTTTGTTCTTATACTAACGTGCTCATGCCAAAAAGGACGTACTAGTTATGGGAGTCACCACTATTATATCACAAGTTTGCGCTCTTGGCTACGAAGCGCGACTGGTGCTGTATTAGACTTGTAGCAACAATCTATAACCAACCTGCCACCATAGCATAATCATACGAACGAATGTACCTTTGGGTTGACAGACGGCGTCACAACAAACACAAATACATATTGAGAAACGGGACATCAAACACAGGGAACGGAAGCATGTCTCAACGCGTGGTCATGGTGATGGGTCGTATGTCGTACATCGTATTTTATCGGCGACTACCTCAGGGTAAGCAGGACTGACACGGCCCATCACAGCTCAACCTACATACGAGTACATCTTTGATCACACTGATTCAAAGGAAAAGGGGGAGCACTGTGCCTGATTATCGGCGAGGACACATCCGAGTGACTACAGGGTGCCGAAAGAGTTCGATATTCCTGTGCCGACATGAACTACAATGGCGTCGTCTATGGGACGTGTTGTTTGATCACCAGGTGCTCGGATGATGGATGAGAGCTTGATGGACGAGGCGCCTGAAGGTCCCGATGACGAATTTCCGACACAAAGTGACCGGAAAAGATGGATCGGAGGCCTCGAGGCAAGCGATGACAGTGAGGGATGGCGGATCATCATAACGCCCTGGTGTAATGTCTAGTGTCCGTGGCACAAGCCTTGCTTCGGTGGCACGGGAGTAGCAGACGGAAGGAACCATCTGCTGGTTGTCGACGCAAGACCTTTGACTGTGAAAATCGCCAGTCTGCCTGATGAGTCTTTCTTGTGTTCGATTACTGGCCGTTGTGCCGTCCGTTGGCTACTGAAATTACCATCGTTGCTGTCGGGTTGTTCCGTACAAAACAGTTTTTGAAAATGACAAAGGACGGCAAACAGGGAAAGGAGAAGAGCAAGAGAGAGAAAAAGAAAATATTGAACACAAACAGAAAAGGCGCGTCTGTCAATATTAATAGTAAGCGAGAATATCTTGTTTCATGGTGCTGACAGGAGAGAGGACAGTGGCCGGGGGACGAATGCATCCTGCAGGGTGTTGAAAGGGGAATAAATCGAGGCAGTGAGAAGGAGAGTGGGGCGAAGGATCTTAGTTCTTACCTTTGTGGCACAGCCATTATGCTGCTGGCATACTCCTGCAGTCGTACGACGTAGCCATAGGCCCCTGGTAAATTCTGCCTTGTAAGGTCGTTTGAGGAAAGATTCAGAGGCAATGACGAAATGTGAAAGGAAAAAAAAAACTGGAAGATGGAAAGATCAGAATAGATGAAAATGCCTTGATGGCGTTGTGGAGAGAGAAGCTTCGGGGAGTCCGAATCATCACCACGTCCATCGTTTTGAGAAGGCCTTCGATGACGGCCATGAGGCCCTTGGTTGCCTAATTGAGATGACTGGTATGAGTAACACGGCCAGAGACTCATCAGAGAGCGACATGAGGGGAGAGGGGACATATGCGCGGGGCTCCATATTGGGACAATTGCTGGTCTGATCGTCCCGACAGGCAACGACGGCCATCGGCCAATGGAGGGGTAAGTGGGGAAGTGACACAGACGCTCGAGGACACTCTTGTGCTGTCGCATGCACCAGAATGTGTCCTAGGCAGACGTAGGGAAAGTCTTAGATCCACAAGTAATCGCGAAAACTGGAAAAAAGGGATGAATATCGGCGGCCTTTTGGTTGATGGCATGGATAGAGATGGAGAGTTGATGGTGTTGTGGCGATTGAGGGGGTTCTTTCCCTTAGAGTGGACGCGGTCGTGGAAGGCAGGTGCAATAGACGCACCTGCCCTCAATCCCACGACATTTTTCTCAAAGTGCAGGTTCAAAGCAGGGAAGGCCTGTGGCAGGTGGGAGATGGCAGGCAGCTGGCGGCGGGTCACGGCTATCGTCCACTAATACCTTCCTTACCATTGCCAAGTGATACTACGGGATGCATCTCATATTTTGCGCAGGAAGGCACGAACTACAGAATGCGGGAAACGACGGGGGTCTCGATCGTGGAGGGTCCAGGAGGGCACCTGCGGGAAAACTCAATCAGAACTTCACTTGCAACACATCGACCTCAGCCCAGGCATGCACAATGATGGTGGTAGTAGGTATACGGCGTATTGAGATTGCACCGTATGCAAGCTTGTTTTCTTCCAAGACGGGAACATCCGCACAGCCTCGTCCATGGTCAATTGACCATCTCTTACTTCTTCTCCTGGTACGTGGCGCAGCTTTCGTCGTTCTGGACCTTCAAGCCACAAGCAAGCCACAAGCAGGAGCAAAGAGGTCATACTATGACGGAGATATTATTGATGTTATTGATGGGAGAGCGGGAGAGCATCATGGGGGAGCAGGGACTGGAGCAGGGGTCTGAATCGCACCACGGACTATTGCACGGCTACTCCGTTAAGACTACGGAGTGCGGATACATCATACAGGCTGCAGAGTAAGCAGAATCATCTCCATCCAG
Source organism: Geosmithia flava (assembly GCA_900188565.1). Lineage (NCBI taxonomy): Eukaryota > Fungi > Ascomycota > Sordariomycetes > Hypocreales > Bionectriaceae > Geosmithia > Geosmithia flava. Next base: position 197,441 of record FYEV01001580.1, read on the forward strand.
ACTTCAAGCCAGTTGCACCGCCTCATCCCATCGCAAGCCACAAGCACAGAAATATTGGCTGATGCATGTGAATAGTGTGGCACAAACTGTGGCTTGAGGTTGATTTCTCTTTGCTCCTTCTATCCTCAGTCTCTGGTTCTGACGTCTACCCTTGGGCCCTTGACTCCATCCTCTGCTGACATCCGGCTTTGTCCTTGGTCCAGTCATCTCGCGTGATGCAGCCAAGGAAGGACAAGTGGGGACAAAGGACAGAGAGACTTGGAGAGACGCCGAGACGGAGAGGGGAGAGAGCTCTGGAAGTGGACAAACTGACCTCCCCAGGCTTCCATGCCCACAGAAATGCTTTTGCCCTTGGAGTGTCCTTGGAGAATCCCTTGAGCATCCTCGGATTGTCATATGACGGCAACTGCAAGGTCGTTCTAAATGGTGCCTTCATGTTCGCAGCCCGAACAGGCCAATGACAGTGGCATCGCATCGTGCAACCTCACAAACTGCTGCTCCCGGTTCCAGAAACTTGCAGGCTTGCAGCAAAAAATGAAAAACTACAGACCATGCTCGACCGTTGCGCCACAAAAGGCTGACAAGAACAACAGCAGAATGGACAAGGGATCGTCATGCCTCGATGAAGGAGAGAGTCTGGTTGGAAGACACATGGTGATTGTGGAGGCTAAGCCTGCTCAGCCTACACACCCATAATCTGACACCCCTGTCTTCTTCTGCGGGTTCGGGAGGAGGGGACCGCACACCCCCACCCTGATGCATACAGAAGCCGGGCGAGTCATCGGTGGTCGCTGCTTTGTCCAAGGCGCTTGTTTCCGTACTACTAGCAGTACTCACAGTACTTGCAGGACTTGTTGGTATGAGTGTTACATGGGGTTTATCGACAAGCAGACGGACGAACTCTCTCCACCACCACCAACACCAACACCAGGCAACCATCAGGGATATATATCTATCCTCCCACCCTCCTAACACAGGCTGTGTCTTTTTCCATATTGCAACTTACACCAGCACCAGTCTCATCTTGTGACAAAACACTTCAAAGGTCCTACTTGATTCTTACGACAAAGGTTCATTGTCCTTGTCCTCCTTCATTGTCCACTATATAACACCACCACCACCACCCCACCTCGTCCTCGACACTTGGTTCTCGTCACACCACGACTCGACACAGCTTGTTCAACAATAACGACAAGTCCAATACTCAATACAACGTTTCTGCGCGCGCACACACACACAAGCACACACGCACGCACACATCCAGACACATCCTCCCAGGAGCTTCCAAGGCATTAGGCCTGTACCCTTCTTCCTCTCCAGCCGTGTCTTCTCCACCTTCATCCCCCACCGTCACCGTACGGACGACTCGAAGACACATAAGAAGAAGAAACAACGAACCCGCCACCATGTGCATCTCAACCCAGTACACCTACGTCTACCCTGACGGCCGCACGTCGTCGTCGACATCCACGACTTTCTGTCCGGCCTCGCGCCATGGCCAACCCTGCGTGGACAATGTCACCCGCCCGTACACACAGAATGTCTCATACTCTGCGGCCTCATCACCATCTATCCCTTCCTACCCGTACTCGCCGTCCTCTCCCAGGGCAGACTACTACAGCGACGACTACTACGGTCGCTCTGGGCACCGTCGAACTAGCTCCTCGCCGCTCAACGGCAGGCGCTCACACTCTACCGCCCCGCGAGTGTATGTCGACAACAACACCAGGGTCTATGAGACGCCTTCATCGGTTCCATACTCGATGTCCCCAAGGAACGATACCCCCCTGATCTTTGTTGAAAGCGCCGGTACGCGCAGGGCGGCGTCTCACTCAGACACATCGTCCCCGTACATTGTCGAGGCCGCACCGCGCCGGTCTCGCTCTACGACACAGCGACCAGTCGTCGTCCATGACCCCCAGCAGAACCGTCTTGACGTTGACATTGTCGACGCCAACAAGGAGCGCCGGAGACGCAGCAGCCACGGCCACCACGGTCACGGACACTCTCGCCACGGTTCCTCGCGCGGGTCATCGTCTTCACACTCGCACCACGGCTCATCCTCATCTCACTCGCGTCACACATCAGCGTCTTCGGGTCACTCGTCGTCGCGCTCGCGGCGCATGTCCATGTCCTCGTCGCACTCTCTAGACGACGGCGACTCGACCATTAGGCGCTACCAGAGACAGATGGAGGCCCAGCGCGTCGAGGACCAGAGGCTGGCCGAGGCCCAGCGCCAGGCCGACGCTGAGAGGCTAGCAGAGTCGCAGAGGGCTGAGGCGCAAAGGAAGGCCGACGACCAGCGGCTAGAGGAGGACCGCAAGATTCGCATCCACGAGCGCATCGCCAGGGCCAACGCCGAGATCAACAGCAGGCCGTCTATGCCCATGCCATCTGCGACCCGCGGCGGCAAGTCTGACAAGGACCGTGATGGTGGTCTGTCGGAGTCGATGCGGGGTCTTGGCATCAGCGACGACGAGGATGCGCAGATGCGGAGGCTCAAGGACAGGATGAGTTCGCGCCCAGGCAGCAGCAGCAGCCGCCGCCGCAGTGGGGCCTATGAGTACTACTAGTTTTGGCTTTTCTTGTCTTTTCTTTTTCTACTCTATGTTTTCTTTCCTTTGCATTCACTACCTGTTCGTTTTGAACACTTGTTTTTAATTGTGTTTTTTTTTTCTACTTCTCTTATGTCAAACACGAGCGAGCATTGGAATTATCTTATTGCAGGTTAGCATGCGCATATGGATTTTGGATTTTGGATGATACCTTCAACGATAGAATAGTAGGGAAACTTGATTTCCCCTCAAAGGAAAAAAAAATAGTCGTTTATACTGTTAATTTTTTCATTTTCTTGCAAATTAAATAAAGAAAGCCGTCAAACATACACACTCACAAACTGTTCCATCCACGATGCAGGCGCTATGTGAAACCCGCGTCATGAGACATCACGCATGCAAGCTCCGTCCGTATACATGTACTTTGAACCAACACGACCAACGACGTGCTGTATACGGGATGCACCTCCACCTACCGATGATAATGACAGGTTCTCAGTCTTTCAGAGCTCAAACTCCCCAAGGCTGCCTTCTTTTTTTACAGACACAGACACACACACACACACACACACACACACACACGCACGCACTTACAAGTACCCTCTCTTCCGATAATTCTCGTACCAGTCAAGATGCCACCCGTCTTGGCAAGACATTCCCCACCACACTTGCATAATGAGTATCATGCACGTGGTACAAAGGCAGGAAGATCGGTCTCTTGACTCATTGATGGCGCGGAGAGTAACAGACGAATAGTTCGTATGCTAGTGCAGTAGCTCACCGAGATTGACAGGGTTGGGTTGCCTTGGATGGGGGTCATGTGAGATATATTTAGGATAGTATGCATTTGTTTCAAAGGGAGTAGGTAGTACTACCACCTTGGGCTATAGTCAGTCATACGAGCGAGTGTGTGTGGTGTGTGCCATGGTAGATACGATGATGGTAGGATCAATGAGCGCGGTCGACCCTAAACCCTAACTATGATGATGGAATCCATGTAACCTTGGCAGCGATATGTGGCTGATACTGACAGCACCTGTGGTGTTACTGCTTGTGTTTGTGCTTGATGTTTTGCAGCTCAATATGCAATGCTTGCAGTTGTTGATAGTGGCTCCTGGCTGCGAGAGGTTTGACAGCTGCTTACAGCTGCACGCTTACAACTTCTCTCACAGTCTTTGGCAGCTGCCAAAGGTAGATGGAAGAAGGTTGAATCAGAGTGAATGTCATAGAAATAGAATCTCACTATAAACTAAATGCAACATCTAAGACTCTCACATACGCTAACTTTTAGTCCTTCAATTGTTTACACCAGCCCCGTTATCTATTCCTCTTCCCTTTCTTTGTCCCTATCCTCGTCACGATCCTCATACATGCAGTCGTCGATAGCACAAGGGGGATGGACCAAAGGAGGTTGCCGTTCTACTTTCTACTCACACGTCACTGACGCCGGGAACGGCACTTATAGAGATGTCTTTTGAATATCTCCCCTTAAACCATACCTCGAAGAGCTGGTCTTATTCCTCACTACATACATGCATCACGAAAGAATCCGATAGTACCCGTATATAGCCATGTCTTGTCATTGTTGTGCAGCAAGTTGAACACTTCCCCGCGGGGAAGTGCGGGGACGGTGGAGTGCCCCTAGGTACAAGTATCACGACTTGCTTGGGATCGCTGCTATAGATGTAAAGCATCAATGTTGTTTCTGACGTGCTCGTTCTGTGCTAGTTCAGGCACCTATGGTGCTCGACCTGCCATTCCATGTCGTGAATGTCTGGGAAGCCTCGATCCCGCTTCAGTCTCAGTTGGACATGTGCCGATACCTTTCAGTCTAGAAACAGTCGATTGGTAAACTACGGGTTGTTGTATAAGAACAGAAAGGTGAACACCGTCTCCGGATGCCCGAAAATTTCTCTACAGCTTAGCAATCATCCGGAGGGGTTATGGCGGTACTCATTAACCTTTCCAAGATTAACAAGATCCTCCTACGAACCAAATGCCGAAACACCTAACCGCAGTCTATCCGTCACTCGCTGGGGTATCGTTGCAGGCGGACGGATATCCGACCGACGCTTGGCTACCAGTTCCATCGGACAACCCTCCGCATTTTGCACCTCCCGGGTCCACAATCATGCAGATATGTGGCAGCACTGCACTCCTGGTTGAGTTCATTCCCGGGCAGGCTTCCTAACGGAAATCGTATACCGAAAGACGGCAGCTTGGTTTGCCCCCTCGGGGAGGGTCAGTCTGCACGTAATGACAAACATTTTACTTTATATTACTGTACAGGTCCCATCCGTCAATCGTGTAAGCACCTCCATGTGCAGAAATCGTTCTCCTCAATCATCCCCCCTTCATATCCGTGCCACTGACACATACAGACTTGATACATGATTCAGCGATACAACGGCGGTCACTAGTAAAGACGGAAAAACAAAAAAACTCCTTTTTGGGGGTTCTCTGCACATATGGATCGCGTTTCAAGTAACGAGGAAAAGATTGGTGTCGAGGAGACCCGAAATGTGAGGCAACCTACTCGGCTGTTAGTCTTGGGCTCCGTGTACTTATTGATAATCGTAGGCTCCTCAGTATGACGAGAAAGAAACTCGGCAGGTTCTAAGGAAGATCGACATTCGTCTTCTCCCTCTGCTCGCGATCCCATATCTACTTTCGTTCCTCGACAGAGGAAACATTGGCAATGCCAAAGTAGCGGGTATGATTGACATATTCAGCTGGAGTATCTGTGATTGTTCTGACAATGTGAGATAGGTATGAATGAAGACCTTGAGCTTTCGAACAAACAGTATAATATCTGTCTCATGGTGTGTCATCAGCCAACCCTTCGGTCGATGATTATCGGTTCCTAAAGAAATAAATACACAGGTCTTCTTCTTCACGTACGCAGCATTTGAAGTGCCTAGCAATATTGTGTTGAAACTCATGCGACCTTCATGGTGGATAGCCATCCTGATGCTGTCCTGGGGGACTGTAAGTACAACACCAAGGATGCACTGTCTGTCAATTGCCAACTAAGCATCCTGATAGATTATGACAACGCAAGGAGTTGTCAAGAACTATCATCATCTAGTTGTTACGAGAACACTAATGGGCGTCGCCGAATCCGGGTTCTTCCCTGCTGCTACATACCTTCTTACTACTTGGTATCGTAAATTCGAACTACAGTGAGCCACCCCCCAATCGATTATATTGGCCACAAATGATACATTGTAAATCAGACTCGACTTGTCGCTAACGCTGATCAAAGGACACGGATGAGCATCTTTTACTCGGCGGCTTCCATGGCTGGCGCCTTCTCAGGTCTGTTGGCATATGCCATTTCCAAGATGGACGGTATCGGCGGCTACGAGGGCTGGCGCTGGATATTCTTGCTAGAAGGTTCGACGATCCTTGATATCCGCATTCTTTTAAATAAGTCTAACTCACCCGAGTATAGGTCTGTCCACTGTTGCATATGGACTTACAGTGCCGTTTTTCCTCCCTGATTCTCCAACCACTGCCTCGTTCCTGAGCCAAGACGAGAAGGACTTCATCATGCACCGCCTTGAGCTTGATTCGGGAAGTCAGCCTAGTAATGCAGGGAACAACGAAAAGTTCCAATGGAGCTATCTGACGGCTGCTTTCACCGATTGGAAGATATACTTGTCCGTATTTATGTATTGGGGCCACTCGGTAAGTCTCAGTCACAGCACCGGTATGCTAGCTGCGGTTATTTTAACGTGGTATATACAGATTCCAAACTATGCCTTTAGCTTTGCAGTGCCCACGATTGTGCACCAACTTGGTGAGTGCATACATGCAGTGACATTGTACTCATATTTCTCGATGATCCCCCCCATAGCTGACAGATGGCAGGCTACTCGGCAGCAAATGCGCAACTTCTCACTATCCCCATCTATGTTGTCGCAGTCATTAGCACCGTTGTCATCTCCTTGCTGTCCGACCGCTATCAAACACGTTGGCCCTTTATAGTCGGTCCGTATGCTGTCGCTGCCTTGGGATTCATTGGTATCCTTGCGGCACCCCCTGAGAAGTATCCAGGCGTCACATACGGAATGCTATTTCTCATCATGGGGGGACAATACCCTGCGATCATAGGCGTTCTCTCGTGGATTGGTAACAACCTTGCTCCCTCCTGGAAGCGAGGCGTGGGCATGGCGTTCTTGATGTCATTTGGAAGCCTCGGCGGTGCCATTGGTAAGTGGAATATTGAAGCATGGAACTCCCAGATGATCAATCCAAACTAACGCGACACAGGTTCAAACATATTTCTCCAGAGGGAAGCACCACGCTACTGGACGGGTTACGGAATATCGTTGGGTCTGGTCATTATCGCCATAATCTGTACCATTTTCATGCGTCTCATGCTCGACCGCATTAATAAGAAACGCGAAGCGATGGATGAGGCAGAAGTCAGGGCGACTTACACGGAGGATCAATTGCTAGAGCTTGGTGATGAAAGCCCTCTGTTCCGATATGTGATCTAAAGAGAAATGTGTTACTTTCTGCAAATCAGACTCGCCAACATCCAATATTCAATACCAGTAATAGAATAAAAGAATCAAAGATATACATCTGCAGTTTTCACAGGACCAGCATCTCACAAACCAGGTGAAAGAGTGAAGCTGGAATCACCCTCCATACGTGCACGCATATAAAGTGGTCCTTCGCGAACAACAACACCCCGAAAGTCCGCAATGGGCCCAAGGCCCTTGGATATTAACTGCTTTGGGAAATATTTCCATAATGAGTCATTTCGACTCAAGTACTTGAATTGTAATGTGTAAGTGATGAGATATAAATTTGCGGCTCATCTGAAACTCTCATGCGAATGCATCATTGATAGACTCATGCGCTTCAAAGAACCCACAACGCCTTATTGATATCAGCATCTACTCCTGCAAAATGGACTATCCCAACGTCGATACAATCACTCGACACACTATCCAGACTGCCAATCTGACAATTCCCAATTCCGTGGCCTCAACAACATTCCCCTTCCCCCTCGGTCCATTAGATCACCTCGGCTACACCATCGTCCCTATCGGCGCTGTGTGGGTCTACGAGTCGTCAACTGATGCCCCTAAACCTGTGACAATCGATACATTGAAGCTAGCTTTGGGTCGCCTTCTAGACTTTTACCCGCAACTCACGGGGCGTCTCAGAATCGACAAATCTACAGGCATCCGCACCATCACCCGGGACGAGACCGGCATCCATCTCTACGAGGCCACATGTAATGCGTCACTGTCCGATTTCTACAATGTGTCTCCCGAGGAGCTCTCCCAAGGTCTCGGAAATCCCGGCACAGCATCTGTCCCTCTCCTTGCACCTTGGACGCCTACCGAAGAAAGTGTTATGAGCGAACCGTTGTTGCGTGTCCAGCACACGAGATTCTCCTGCGGGTCCGCGACAATCGGTATTCGACTTGCGCGCGTAATAGCCGGCGCTGGAGGTTTCGTGGGACTGTTCCAGAATCTAGCCGAACTATACAGGACAATCTCTCAGAACGGACTCGAAAGATCTGCACTGAAGAATCCCCCACACATTACGCCGTTCATGGCAGAAGCAATGACTGGATCTGATGGGAGGACTGTGCCCCAACCAGAAGGCTACACTGCAGCACCTGTCGCGCTGCCACCAATCTCTTCTCCAGAGACGATGATTCTCCCTCCTCCCGTCTCAGGTCGAGAACTGCGATTCGCAGCATCAGAACTTGCGGCTTTGAAAGCGAGTGCAACACCTCCCGACGGTAGTGATTGGGTATCAACCTTCTCTGCGCTGTCGGCACATCTTTGGCAACGTTCCCAAGTAGCAAGACTGCAGGCAGCCCAGGCGCGAGACGACTTATCCTCACAGCCATGTGTGTTCTTCACCAGCGTCGACTTTGGGACAAAAGTCGGTCTCCCTCGCCCTTACTTCCCAAGTGCCGTCATCACACCGACGATCCAGCTCTCCGTGTCGGAACTCATAGACGCGCCACTCTGGCGCATCGCCAAGACCATCCAGGACACCACGCGCGCCGTTTCGCCAGAGAAGGTGCGTGACCTTGCGATGTGGGTAGCTGCGCAGCCACGGAAACAGGATATACGACAGACGGCCCCATTTGGTACCAACTCCATTATTACAACGGCTTGGAACAAATTCTCTCTCTATGAGGGATCTGAATTGGAGGTCCCAGCCACCGTTTCATGCGTTCCGTTTACCCCTACTAATCTTGTGGACGGGCTTGGCTTCTTCCTGCAACCTCGGGAGGCTAATGGGGACATTGTTGTGGCTTGGGCACTGGATGATGCCGTTTGGGAAAGGTTGGATAAGGATGTAAAGTTTAGGAAGTAGTTTCATACAATTTACGATCATGTGAGATCCCAGTCTTGACAATAATGAGCTTCCATATATGTATAGTAGAAGGATATAGGAGCATGGAAGCCATGGTTGATGTTGATTAGGGAATCCGATAGCATATTAGTTCTTCGTACTCCTCAGCTCCTATTCTTCCAAATCTATCGTCTATCCCAGCTATTTCTCTGTAAGCTTCATATGAGAAGAAAAAGTAAGGAAGGAAGGGAGCATGGATTGTGGCTTTGCTTTCTTTTTGGGTTTTGGCGTCAACATTCAATGAAGATACTTTTTCAACCCTGAAGTATGTCGGGTATCGTATACTCTACTCTCCTTTTTCTTCTTCTCTCTTTACTTTTCTTTACTCTCATACCGTCATTTATTTCCCTTCACTTGGTTAAGTACTCTTCTGGTCTTTCAGTCCATTCTTGGACTTGCCGTCCCTGCCACTCGTTTACCTACCTTCCCTCCCCCCTCGTTCAACACATCATGCCTAATAGCGAGGTACCAACCTACCGAACCGAGGTGGATGGGGTAATGACAGATGTCCCTATACGCTACTATGACTCATTCATGAAGCCCGGATCTATCTACTACATCGATGGGGGCACAAAGGCCATGTATCTGGCGCATTCCACTCACATCATCCCCCCTTCCATCACCGCCGGCAGTCTCTTGGAGTACCGTGGAGGCATAAAGCCTCGTCTGCTGTGGCCCGTCGGTCACCACAGAGCCGTGACACTCTTCAACGGCACCTTGGGTCCCGTCCTCGTCAAAGAGTGCGACAGGTCAGGAATCGACTGGGCGTCTCTCGGGCTCTACCGCCAGGGACCTGGTCGCGACCCTTGGGACAACCCCATCACCGTCCTCGTCACAGTCGCGACAAAGGTGCCTTCTAAGCCCCCAGCTGAGCTCGTTGAGCAAGCCAAGTCACTCACTGAAAAGATACACATGGCACTCATAGCCTTGTATGTTGAAATCACCCCTCCTAACCCTCCCCCTTGTCGCACTCGAGTACAAACATACTAACGTCTAGTCTTCCCTTTTAGCAAACTACGCGAAGTACACGCCGAGGTGATTGCCGCACCAAACGAGGACAGAAAAATCAAGAGACTTGTTAATAAGGAATTCCCCAACGACCCCACGTGGCAGAACGACGAGTGGAAGAAGCTGGTGGGCGTCGACAACAAAACCCATATCAACGATGTCGTGCACCCAGGCGCAAGTATCGGCGTACCAGGCCTAACACAGCCCGGCTCCTTCTCCGGACTGATAGCACTCTTCCCGCCGAGACATCATAAGCCGCCGACACCGACGATATACGGCCTGACAACCCACCAAGTCATAAGCCCCGGACGCGCCGATCGCCTCGCGCCAGTCCAAGCTGAGGACGACTCGGTAGAGGTGCACATCCCGTCACCTGTCGACTACGAGAGGATCACGGCGGACATAATGAGCACCATCACCATCCAGCAGAGGCGCATGCAGCCCTATACGACGATCAAGAACCCACCTACAAAGAATCCCGACGCCCGGCAGTATACGGCAGATCAGAAGCCAACCGACCTGGCCGGCAGGGAAAAATTCAGCAGACTTCAGGCCGAGGTGCCCATGTGGGAGGAGGCCATTGGGACAGTAGAAAAACGGCTATTTGGAGCCGTCCACGTCTCATCTGGCATATGCCCACCAAAAGCCGATTGTTCAATATCCGACTGGGCGTTGATAAACATGGACCGTAACAGGATTCCCTGCAAGGATTCCATCCCCGAACTGGTACGTCTACACACACACACACCTCCCCCCCCGTTTGACCAATCCTTCTTATGTCTCTAACACTGTCGAACCAGGCTTGTGAACGAGCCCGATACGCATCGTCTCTTGCCAAAGCGCTAATCGGTTGCCCCCACATCCCTCCTCAGGCTCTTGAGTTCCACAAACCAGGTCTCCTGGACTTTCTGATCCCAGAGCAGGAGATCATCGTTTGTCCAGAAGAGATCCAGCAGATCTCCGAGAGGGAAGAGTCCACACTTGTATACCTCCACGGACGGACGACGTCGTTCGCCGTCGGCAGGCTGCACGACGTGAAGGACTACGTGCGAACAAAGTACAACAAGACTGGGGGCGACACCACGTCCCCCATCACTGGCCACCGTGACGAGGCCATCATCTTGTCGAGGAATCGCGTCGTGCTGTACAGTCACTACGTGAGACCTGAGTATATCGCCGCCCCGGCCTTTAGCAGGATAGGCGATTCGGGGGCGCCCGTGCGGCTGAGGGACGGGCGCGTGGTCGGGTACGTCGCTAGGAGTCTCGATCGCAGCATGTACGACACGGCTCCCAGAGTCACGCACTTGGTCGCCGCCGCAGATATTCTGGATGACATTCAGCAGAGGACTGGCTCTCGAAGGGTGTTGCTCGTGCGTTGCTGGCGCAGTTCATAGGAAAGGAGATAGATTATGGGATCTTGAGAAAATATAATGTCATCAAATAAGTTCGCTGTCAAGATTGAGAATATGTCTATAACTACTCAATATGATTCCGCTTCCAACATGCGTTACACCATTTCCACATCAATTAAACCGTTTATATGAGCCATGGTGGTCATGCCCCCTTACAGAACCAGCTTGTGGCCGTGGTACTTGGCCTGCACGTAGCGGGCAGTGAGCTCCGTGTCGAGGGTCCTCTCGGGGAAACCCTTGAAGGAGACGGCGTAGGTAGCGACAGAGTGAGCAATGAGCTTGGTGTTGACCTCCCAAGCGACGAGGTCAACGTTGTTCGTGTCGTCGCAAAGCTGGTGGTAGCACTCATCGTACCACTTGCCCTCCTCTCCACCAAACATGTCCTGCTCCTCGCGGGTCTTGATACCCTCGGCACCAGCGGCAATACCACCACCAGGGATGCCGTTCCTGATGAAGCCGTCGTAGTCGCTGCGGCCATCAAAGGGAATGAGCGTGTAGTTGAGGCCGTGGTCCTTGTACCAGTCCTGGTACAGCTCACGCAGCTCAGCGGAACCCGTGGGGTTCTCCTCGTTGGTAGCATTGTACACCTGGTAGGCGTAGTTGGGGCTAGCCATCATGTCGTAGTCCATGAAGAGACGGATGCGGGAGTTCTCATCCTCGGGAAGAACAGACACGTAGTAGTCCGAGCCGAGGAGACCCTCCTCCTCACCGGCCCACCAGGCGAAGCGGACGCAGTTGTTGACGCTGAAGGAGGCGAGCTGCGTGGCCACCTCGAGGAGAGACAGGCTGCCGGATCCGTCATCGTTGATACCCGGACCCTCAGCAACACTGTCGCTGTGGCCGCCCAGCATGACGCAGTTGTCGGGGTCACCGCCCACGGTCTGAGCGAGGATGTTGGTCGTCTTGATGATGCGCACCTCAGCGTCGATGTAGGCAATCGAGTCGAGCGGCTCACCCTTGGACAGCTTGTCTGCATACTGAGCGCCTTCCTGGCCGCCGATACCAAAAGTGGCAACGTGGTGGATCGAGGGCGTGCCCAGCGTGCCGTGGACAACCTCGTCGTCAGTGTTGTACACGACGGCGGCGACGGCGCCAGCCCGGCCCGCATTCTCCGACTTAGTGCCGAAGGGGCAGGTACCGCGCTTGACGAGGACGACATTGCCCTTGGCAGCCTTGGGGAAGTCGGACGTCTCGCAGCCCTCGTTGTCAACAAGGACCAGGTCGCCGTGCACAGGCTCCTTCTGGTTCGTCGCGGGCGTGAGACCCATGGGCGTGGCAGACGTAGACACCGCATCGCCAATGACCAGACGCGACTCGTACACGTCACCCGTCACGGCGGGGAACTCCTGCGTCGAAACATTGTAGTATGATCCCAGCTTGGCGAGCGTCCTCTTGACGTATTCGAGGGTACCATCGTGGCCTTTGAAAATTCACGGTATCGTCAGCCACATGCATGCACAGTTGACTTGATTGAGCAGATCAAAACTCACCAGGGCTTCCAATCACACGAGTCGGGTGTCCGTAGTCGTACTCGGACCTCTTCGCAATATCGTACAGAGCCTGGGCACGCTCCTCGAGCGCAGAAGCCGAAATGCGGTCCTGCAGAGTCTCGCTGTCGACAAGCGGTAGGTCCGGTTTCGGCGACGAGGACCACGGCGACGATAGTCCAAATGGTATCTGCAGAGGGATCTGGAGAGCCGAAGCCGTGCCCGAGAGGGCCACGGCAGCCACGAGGGAGAGACGGGTCATATCGTCTTGTTTTAATATGTCCTTCCTTCCTTCGTTTGACGATGGAAATGAGGTGAGAGAGAGGATGAAGGGAAGGTGGGAAAAACGTCATGGGACTGGGGAATTGCAAGCTGATAAGAGCTCTGGGCGTTGACGCAGGAACCGCGGATCCACTCCGGATAGCTGAGTCATGAGAGGTCATGCGGCACTCTCAAGGCATCCACGGCGCTTCCCAAACCCGACTGGTTTCAAGGGCCTAGACAGCCTTGTCTATCTATCACTTGTTGGGGTATTTTCTCATTTCGTACATGTAGTACAGTCACTCGTACAACCATGGCGTGATGGCGGTGAGTTATTTGGTGTCACACTGCCGGCCTCCTGCGTAGAGCTGTATCTTCGTTCCTCTCGCTATCCTACAGTTATACGCAATGAATGAACTTGGTTAAGTGTCAGATCAAAAGAGAGTACAAGTACAGTCCAAATGTAATCAACGTATAACATATATTATCTGTATTATCGAATGCAAGAATGCTACATCATATGCGGGCCGTCTATCCAACCACGCCGAAAAGGGCGAAACAAAACTAGAAAGCAACAGAATAGAAAAAAAACAAAAGTGTAAAAATATAATAATAAATATGTACAATAAAATGACCAACACCGGAATCAACCGTATATTATCGTTGAATGCATGGGCGCTCGAGTACAGCGTCTTGAATTATAGATGCAAATGTCTCTTGATATCCGTTCTCGACAAATCTTACTCGACTGTGAGGTTCTTCATACGGCCCGTGGTAGGGACCGGCTTCTCAAGACGCCAAGCCCAGAGGAGCAGATCCTCGAGGGGCATGAAGACCAGCAGGAAGCGGTTGCAGACGTAGGCGATGAGAACAGTAAAGACGGCAGCGAGGGCATCGATGAAGTAGTGGTTGGCGGTGCCGACAATGGTGAGCAGGATCCACAGGGGGTAGAAGATGCCGAAGCCAAACATGAAGTAGCGGGCGAAAGTGCTGCGGCGGGCGAGCAGACGCTCCTCCTCCTCGTACTCGTCCTCACCCTCGACCTCGTTCTGGTTACCGAGGACGTAGCGGAAGGCGCGCGAGGTGATGGAGTGCAGGACACCCGAGTCGGAGACGAAGACACAGCCGATACCGAAGGCATAGCCAAAGTGCATGCTGGGGAAGGCGGCGAGCTTGTTGACAAACTTGCCGGACATCCAGACCGAGGCGGCGGACTCGAGGTTGACAGTGTCGACAAAGCCGTACTTCTCATCCAGCAGGCGCGGCGGGCAGGTGGGGATGAAGGTGAAGCAGACAAAGGCGAGGATGTTGGTCAGGGTCAGGGTGCGGCGGACGGTGCAGAAGCGGCGGTGGGTGGGGGCCGTGGCGTAGTAGTACGAGATGAAGCCGACGGCGCCGGGGATGTGGATGAGGGCATAGCCGCGGTTGAGAACGGTGAGCAGCCACACGCGCCAGTCACCGGCCTCGGACCCGTGCAGCAGCCAGCGCTGGATGCGCCACTCGAGCCAGCGCTCAGGGCCCTCGTAGCTTCCACCAAAGAAGTAGGCCTCGGCGTCGAGCAGGCTCAGGCCGAACTGGGTGGCAGAGTCCCACATGGTGCGCTGGCCGCCGTACATGAGCTGGCAGATGGCACCGGTGAGACGGTACAGACCCAGGGCGAGGGACCAGTAGAACATCTCAATGAGGAAGGGGAACTTCTGCAGGATGCGCGAGTGCACGTTGCGGGCGAAGCGAGACGAGTTGGGCGTGCGGATGGGCATCATGCCGCACAGGTACCGGCGCTTCGGGGGGTGGGCATCGGGACGCGGGAGCAGCTCGAAGTCGTTGGAGCTCCGGGGCGAGGGCGAGTTCTCAATGTCGTCGAGCAGCTTGTACTCTTTGCTACGTCCAAAGATGGAGTAGTTTTTGCGGCGCGTCATGTACATGGCGGGGAAGAGGATCGAGATGATGATCTGGAGTTCAAGGCAAGTCAGTAAGTCGGTTAGAGAACATCACGACAGAAAGCCATCATGGTCGAGACAGCAATGGAAAGAAACTCACAATCGGCTCAACCCATTCGGGCATCCTCCAACTATGGGAGGCCTTCCATCCTCCCTCGGGGACATCGTCCAACCAGTCACCCATGATGAAGTGGGTATAGTATTATATATATGTCGTCTCGTCTGGTCTTGGTCCGTACTCGAATACCGTCTTGAAAATCCCCAAGCAACAACGACAACCACGGGATGAATAACCCAAGAAGAAAAAAAGGAATGGGAGGGGGGATTCGTAACCGTGGGAGTGTCGCGTGTGGGAGAGCACGTGCTTGGAAAGGGGGGGGGTAGTAAATGAAAGAAGAAGAAGAAGGAGAAAAAAAGCAAAATGCTACTATCCAAAATGAAGGAAAAGGAGCCTGGGATGGATATGGATACCCCTAAACGGCTTTTTTTAGCGGGGACGAAAAAGGGAGTGTTGATGCGGCGCAGAGATTGAAGAAGGGGGAAAAAGAGAGGGAAGCGAAGAAGTGTGGGAACTAGTTGGACAACTACCTGAGTAGTACGGAGTACGGCTACTCGTAGTGAAGAGTCGTAATCAGCCTGGCGCAGGACAAGGTTTTGCCCATTGGAACATTTCCCCATCCACATCTACTCGTACTCCGTACACAGGTACGCTACTAAATAGGTATGGACCGGGCATTCACAGTGGATTGCTTGTGCCCATCCTGTTCCTGACAGATTTAGTGCATAATCCCCTAGGAAATCAAGTAAATGCCCTGTAGATGGATATCACGGCCCGGACGGCCCCTCCTGGAGGCCTACAACTTCTAACCCACCTGGTGTAATAATAGCGTGCTCGGCACCCAAGTACGACAACCCGAGCGATACGAATTACCCCCATGAGGCTTGCTCACGTGCCTAGCACCAAACCCCCGTACTTCTACCAAAGACAAGGGAAATCTGCCAGTGTTTCTTGTTATTCGCATTCAATTCATCATGAAGATATCCCCCTCTCTCTCTCATAAACGTGCAACTCATCCATGATGCCAAAGGATTCAGGCCACGGGCACCGCCCCGTTGCGCCGCACTCGTGATGCCATCGGGCACTACACGCTGCACGGGGAATGCCCCTGCAGGCTCCTCTCGGCCTGATTGGCCTGCATGCCCCATCTCATACCAATTTCCCTTGTCTCTGTCACGCGACACGAACCCATCTCGTCGCCGAGCTCATCCTCGGGTAGTATTATCACCATTCAATGAATTGCACTGTTTGTTCAAGATTTTGTATTGTGCCTCCGGCGGCCCTGTCGGGGACTGACCTCGCTACGCTCGCACGCTGGTGGTAACAGTTTGTGTGGTATGTAGGTATCGGGTATGCATGTACCGGTGTAAGCACAGTCAGATTATGATGTACTAGCAGTCCCGCTTTGGGTGGTATCTCGTCTAGTTGCATAGTACTAACCATCACCGCCGAGCACATGCAATATCATATCCAAAGAGTATATCCCAAAGACCAACTACAGCTCCTACTACAGCTCCTGGTTGACTCCAAGACGATACTCTGGAGGCTCCAACCCAGTCCAGTCAGAGCACCACCTCGGCGCATTAACAGGGTTGCACCTCGCTGCCCTCCGCCCGTCCAGCCGGCACGCATACTCGCACCCCCACCGCGAACTCATGCCATACGCCTGGAAATCCGTCGACACAATCTGCGCTCCGGAGCGGAAAGCCGCCTCGCGCTGCTCCGTGCTGCAGTTCTTCTCGATGATGGTACCCATCGGTTCGTCGGCCCGCGTGCGCACCCAGTAGTTGGCTGCGACTTGCTTCTTGATGTTGGCGTTTTCCTCGTCGGATGTGGGGGAGTTAAGCTGTAAGTGTCAAGTCAGCATATGCCATCCGTCAAAGTGATATTCACTCTTCACATAAGAGAGTGAAGGGGAGAAAAAAAAAAAGAAATACCTTTTGAAAAGCACAGTCCGACGACCCAGGCGCAGCATTGGTAAACAGCACCCTCCCCTGCAGACTAGGCTTGCCCTTATTATACGCATAGCGAAAGACGTGGTCAGGACCATTATCCATGAGGAAGAAGATGCGACCGCGCGCGCTGTCGAGGTCAGGCCACCCCCTCGCCAGGACGGACTGCTCCAGCGTCTTTCCCTCCTGGCGAATACTGTCCGGGGTGAGGAGCTGGTCCTCCCTGAAGACGGAGCGGATCTCGTTGTCCAGCTCGTCGAGCAGTGCGCCGTCGTCCTGGTCCCACGCGTACACCTTAGATCCCAACTCGGCGTCTGCCACCTTGAGCTCCATCATGATGGGGATGGGCACCGCCAGGGGGTGCGCGTCCATCCACGACTTTATGATGCCCAGGCACGATATGAGTGTCACGCACTGTGTGTGTACGTCTGCGCCTGGGACGTGTAGCACTTTGACGCCTGGCTGCTTCCATGCTGGGTCCGTCGGGTACGGCAGGCCGGATAGGTTGCGCACGAGGGGTTCAGCGTAGTTGCCGCCCTTGGGGTCAGCGAGGACATCGATTCTTTTTTTTTTTATCCTTGTCAGCTCTTTCTTTCTTTCTCACGTATTCTTCTCGGGACAGTCCCTTCTGTTGTAGAGACTCACTCGAGGTTCCTCATCTGCTGCTCCCCCAGCTGTAGATCCAACTGTGTATGCGAATACCAGTAATTCACCGCATTCTTCAGAAACTTTTGCTGTACATCGCGTTCTGCAAGCTCCGACTCAATATGGTAACTGTTGTGCGATCCGACGACTTGAATCTGGTTCATCCTCAGAACACCATCAGTCCATCTGAGAGGTTTACCCTTGTCGGGGCGCTCTGCCACAGCAAGAGCAGCCAGGACTATGTCATCCTTTCTGTCAGCATGTACCTCTACACACATCACATTCATAGTTGAACGAAATATAACACTCACAGGCATAGCTAATGAATTGCTTGACTCCCTACTCGTAGTTAGTATTGGCCATATCGAAATACTCTGACTGTTGCTCCTCACCATGATGTAAATGTTGTAGAGATGACGTGCTTAGGGTAATATCAGCAGAGTTAGAAAGGACGGGACGAGTAGTAGCAGCGCACCACCCTTCTCTTTAAGAAAATAGTGCTCAATGGAATCATGCATGCACGTGCATCCAGCCCGGAACTGTTTTTCTTTCTCCCCCTCATATAAAGGGCTTTAAACAACTCAGTTGTTTCTTTTTTATCTTCACAATGTTATAAACTCCCGCCATAGTACTCTGTAATTCTCATCTGTTTCCCTGGCGTCTGCCCCACACCGCTGTATCCGACCTCCAATCTGTCGCTACTCCTCCTACACGTGGGGGGGCTTCTTAGGTACCGTCTACTCCGTACTGCTACCCCAAAGTCTCGAGGTTCTCCCCCGAGTCCCCAATCCACTTTTTCTCTCCTCCCCCCTCTTGCTCGTATCTTTATTCCAAGCTTCTTCAACTTAGTTCTCACTTCTCGGTTATTATATCCGCGATAATAACCATGTTGACTTGAATATCTCTTTTTTCAATCACTGTCAAAACACACTCTTTAGCATACATACGAGAACTACCATGATAATACATGTAGTACATGTTCTACGGTATTAGTCGCCAATGGGCATGATACCATGGCACAATACACCATACACCAACTCAATCGTAGACCAATATATTGAACTCCATATCAACATGTCAGGCCTCGACAATCAAGTCAAACACGCACATCCTCGCG
The DNA here is from genome assembly GCA_900188565.1 of Geosmithia flava. Classification (NCBI taxonomy): domain Eukaryota; kingdom Fungi; phylum Ascomycota; class Sordariomycetes; order Hypocreales; family Bionectriaceae; genus Geosmithia; species Geosmithia flava. Next base: position 216,272 of record FYEV01001580.1, read on the forward strand.
TCAACACGGTGAATAAAAACATTCATACGCTAACTATGCAGACTATCTAAGGGAATACATATATACTACATTGATTGAATTCCGTCCAGAATCAACGGGCCAGACCAAGCCAGTCATAAACTTCAATATCCTTCTGATGCACATCTCAGCCACGTGTCTCCCCTCCACCCTGCCAAGCACATGTAGAAAATCCATATAATAATACAATCAAAATACTCCATACACCAATCCCTATCACTGGCCTCCTTGGCCGTGCCCTGCCATTATCCCACGTGCCGTCAGCAGGCTACGCTCATGCGACTGCTAACTCGTCTATTGCGCCCGCTCCGTCGGACGTTCCCATCGTCGGCAGCTTCCTGGCTGGCCGTCGTCTCTCCCTTCTGAGCCACTCGAATCGTCTTCTCGGCTGGGCTTGCCTTCTGGGCCTTCTCCTTGGCATTGGCCGGTCCCCGTCCGACCCGATTCCTCTGTCGGCCCCTCTGTGGCTCCTCGGGCTCTTCCGTTGCCCCCGTCTCATCACTCCCATCATGTAGGGGCTTCTTGCCCCGTGCACGACGCTCGTCATTCGAGTCGAGGAACCGATGGATAACCCGGTGGTCCAGGATCCGCTCTTCCTTGTCGTTGGGTCCCATCTTGTCCGTCTTGGGCCACTTGTATCCGTAAATCATCGAGTGCCTCTCGCATCGCGGGCACGACGACCGGGTGCAGTAGGCATTTTGCTGCACAAAGTATGTCGGACAGTTGGAGCACTGGATCCATGCCATGGCGGGCTCCGACAGTAGCAGCGGCGTCAGCACGTAATCCCCGGGTGTTCGGGAGTCGGCTGGTGGTGTCGTCTGCTTGATAAAGACTCGCTTCTGATACTTCTTCCGCTTGAGTATCTTGGTCGCTTCATCCTCGTCGTCTTCATGAGAGACAGCTGATGGGATCTCAATAGTCGTCTGTTCTGTCGTCTCGATGCTGGCAGTCACAGTTACGACCGGGTTGTGCGTTTCTGTCTCCGGTGCGTTCAGGATGCTCTGCAGGGACATGGGGTTAAGCTCTACTGCAGGCTTGACCTCAATCGTCGGACCCTCCTTGGTCGGGGTAGGCATGAGCGGTTCCGGGCTCTCCTTCTCGGGGGAGGTCAGGTCTGTATCAGCTCCATCGCCACCGGAAGAGCCACTGCGGGATGTTGAGCTACTCCGAGAAGACATTGGCGCATCCAGCGACATGTCGGCCATAAGCTTCAGCTTCTTTGCAGGCGTGACAGGGGGCGATGCGAGACCGTCGGGCATGGGCCTCTTCTTCGACTTGCCGTTGGGTGTCGTAGCTGGCATAGGGCTCTCCATTCCGGTCGAGTCACGCGCAAGGCTCAAACGGGATCCGTTCGACTTTCTCGACTTGCAGACCTTGGGACGAATACTGGGCGTCACAGATGATGTCCGTGAGGAACCGCAACCGACGCTGTCGTCCCTCTTCCGGCGACGCAGGGAGTACGACTCCGTCTTGTCTTCAATGCTGGCCCTCACAGCGACCGGGCCGTCCTCGGGCTCCCAGCCGTTCCTCTGCAAGGTCTCGCAGGTATGGCAGAGACATTCGCAGTTGTCCTCGCCAAAGTAGTTGTCTCCGTAGGTAACAGTAATCTCCTCGCCGACTTCGATGTTGCGGACGGCAATAATCTCAATTCCGGCGTGGCTCGTCGTCATGAGCTTTGCGTTGGCGCCGCAATCGTGGTTGGCAAAGCGGGCGGGGCCCATGAACAAGCTGGTGCATTTATTGCGAGAGGAGACGACGACGCTGAAGTCCTTCTTCCGGAACGCAATCTCCTCCTCCTCCTCGGGTGTCATGGTGACCTGGATGCCGGAAAGGTACTTGACCGACTCGTTGCGCCGGATGTAACGTCGGGCAGTAACGGCAGCCTCGTGTGTGACAATCGTGTACCGGTTGGTGGAATTGACCTCAAAGGGGCAGTCGGGGAGGTAGATTTGAGCATATCGGCGGAGGTGGCGGCGGAAGTCGTCCTTTTCCCTGTCCGTCTTGAGTCCATTGACGAATCTCCGGATGCCGTCTGTAGCGAGTAGTTTCTGTTCGGCGGTGTTGAGGTCCTTGTTCACCACCAGTTCATTCTGCAAGATCTTGGAGATCTCGTCCGACTTGACACCGCGCGAGGCATGGTACGTCGAGCGGTTTTTGGGAATGCTTGTCCAATAGTGTACCTGCTCACGTGTGTTAACGGCCGACCTGCCTCTCATCCACGTTCCTTGTTTCTGGAACTTACGTGGTCAACCAAGGCATCTGTGCACATATCATCGTAGGCCGAGATCTGGGCGAGAGTGAGGCGTGGCCGGGGTGGCTGCTTGGAGTTTGCTGACGAGCGACCCATGATGTGTGGTGGCGAGAGATGTGGAGGGGTAGAAAGTCCGAGGGCGGTTGAGAGAAGAGAAAAGAAAAGGACGGAGTGTGAAGCTTGATATTGTCGAAAAAGCTAGGCCGCCAATAGTGGAGTATGAGAAGGGCCAAGTTTGTTTCGTCGTTCACTTTGCGCTCACCACGTCATGCTCCGGATGAGACTACGAGGCTGTGATTCCACGAACTGTACGACGTGCGATTGGCAGGCCTCGTTGACCGACTCACAAGCAAGAGGGAAGGAGCACAGGGGAGAGGGCAACAAAGGAAAAAGGAGCGACAGGATATCCCCAAGGAGAGACGGGAGGTGAGGGAGAGGCAAGTGAGGTGATATTAACAGAACATGGTGTTTGTGGTGGAAGGGGGGAAACTAGTATAGATGGGCTCCTTCCTTCTCTCTCTCTCTCTCTCAGATGCAGCGCACACATGGGAAGGAACACCGGGGGGGGCATGGAGGGCGGTTCCCCCAGCCACCATAAAATGATGGCCCGCCTGCTGCTGGCCAGGCGACCGATGGCACTTTTACAGGGGTCTATAGAGGCGCCACGATTGCCGGGTTTGCCACAACTGCTAGGGGCCGCTGGCATGTTTCAATACGACTACGGGACAAGCCACAGTAGGGGGGCATCCCCTCTGGCCAATCACGCCCCACACCATCCTCATCCGACCACGTTCGAGGCTGCACGTGACGGAATGGTCAATTCGCCGAAAAGTTCACCCTGGGTGCTGGCTCTCCATACTATCACGGATAGCTTCTCCATCGAACGTGACGGAGTATAGGACGGCGGGGTCAACACACACACACAGACACAATGATTCAGCTCAAGGTATGTTTCACGTCCCCTTCATAGCTTCCTTTTTGCTCTGACTGACCATTTCCACCAGTCAGTATTGAATTGCATCGACAACTCGGGGGCCGCTCTCGTCGAGTGCGCCCTAGTCATCGGGCAGAAGCGGGCCGCCAGGATCGGTAAGTTCTCCCTCTGGAGGATACATCAGGAGCTAGACAGGAGAGGGATTTGAAATTGGCTGACAACGTCAAATAGGTGACCGCATCGTCGTTGTCGTCAAGGAGCACCGTGCCGCCTCTGCCTCTGGCATGGCTGGCATCTCCAACGCCCAAAAGGTCAAGCGCGGAGACATTCGCCACGCTGTCGTCGTCCGCACCCGGTACCCCATGCAGCGCGCCGACGGATCCCAGGTCAAGTTTGACGACAACGCCTGCGTCCTTCTCAACAAGTCGGGAGACCCCATCGGCTCGCGCATCAACGGCGTCGTCGGCAACGAGCTCAGGCGCAAGAAGTGGAGCAAGATTCTGTCCATGGCTCCCATGAACGCATAAATATTCTCTCTGCCTCTTGCCCCTGTTTTAGCGACCGACGATATACGATTCCTTCGATGATAGAGGGATCCGATTACTCGACAATACCTCCTTCCCCCTTCAACCGATAGACCGAACAGCTCGTGCTGTGCTCCCCGATTACCATGTATTACAACATCACTGTACAACTACGATCAAGGCTACATTTTATTTGTGGCATTTGTTTTGATTAGACACGGCGTTTGCGTGTAGAAAGAAAGAAAATATATACATTGACACATACGCTTGAATCAATTTGCTCCAAGGAAAGATGCCTCCTTGACAAAACTCGTGGAGCATCAAGACGTATTAAACATGAAATTTCGCTTTGCATTTTCTGTGCATCATTATGCTGAAAAGTTGAAAATGACAAGAACAGGAGGAACAGAATAAAAAAGGTAACCATATACACCATCAACATCATCCTTCGTGAACGCCCAAAACACCTAAAACAACCAGCAAGCCAAGATAGACTTCCTGGGGTATGTATCGTAAAACCATTTCGGAATATCAGGTAAAGATGTGACCACATTCGCAGCAAACGTAGAAGAGTTTCTTTGTTGCCATGAGTTAGCCATGATTTTGTCTCCCCCTAGAGATGTCACTTGAGATGTGAAAGAGCTTACCATGCCCGTCTCAGCACTTCGCTGTTGCGACTGGAAGAAGACGGCCTCCTCGTGCTGACACGAGGGGCAGGTCTTGTTGGAGCGGGGGAGCTAAAAATGGGTTGACAATGTCAGCGACCAGTTCTTGCACGCAATCTCTTGTCTCTGCTTCTCTCTCTGGGCAGTCCATCAATATGCCGTGTCGGCAAAGTCGTCCAAAGATGTGTCGGAAGAGTCCATCCTTTCTTCGTCGTAGTCGTCGGCGCTCCAGTCATCCATGCCAAACCATGATGAGTCGCAAGAGTCGTCGAGAGAAGAAGTAGCATCGTGATGCTTCGAGGGCTGCTCCTGCTGCTGGCGAACGGGAGGAGAGTCCATAGACTCCCCGCAGACAGTGCAGTGGATGACGATGCCGCAGAGAGTACACATTTCCAACTGAGAGCAACAAGAAGACGGGTCACTACTAACCGTGGGGTCAGTTCCGACATCCTGGGTCACACCAGCCGTCTCACCGGCGGATGTGTTCAGGACATTGCGGAAGATGCAGGTGGACTGGGCGTCCTCGGTGTACTGGCAGGTGCGGCAGGTGTACTGCAGCTTGTGGTCTTGCTCATCCTCCTTGGGGTAGAGCATGTTGGAGCACTCAGAGCAGAAGCGGAAACTGATTTGCTCGTTGCTAGAGTCAGGCGCGGCAGCCGCGTCGGACGTGGTCGACTGAGGGGTGGCCATGGTCGTTATTATTTATATCGCGCTATCGAGTCTCGTGGGTGTCTATTGAGTCGAGATGATGTTTTCGGTGAGAATCGGCGCGGGACAACAGGTCGTTCGTGATTGTTGTTGAAGAAAAGGCGGATGGTGATGATGGACACAGAGAGGCGGTTGATGACTGTTTCGATATTGGCCACCCAAGTTTTAAGGTGGGGCGGTCAGATGTACGACGATTGGCTGCAGCAGGATGATTCACGCGTAGATTCAGTGGTTAAATTCGCTAGAAATTTAGCGGAAGGTCCAGGGCCTCAGAATCTGGCGGTGAAACTCCGGATATACAGCCGTCGATGCTGCCGTGCCTTGGCCCTTGAACAGACGGAACCCCGCAGAATAAGATGGTCACAGCTTACACGAGGAGATGCCGCATCTAGGTACGATATCAAGGCTAGTAGTCAAAGTAACAGACGATTTATAAATCAGTTGACAAGACATATGAAAAGACCATATGAGACGTAGGCACACTTACAAAGTGTATAATACACATTTTCCAGCGGGTACCTGTAAGCTTGTACTCTCTAGGTACACAGCTAGAGCTGTTCCAGAACCCGGACCCACTTCGAGGGGTGCTGAGCCTGTTGCGCGGCTACGAGGCGCGGGGATGATGAACATCGTGTCTGGCGTCGAGCAGCTTCCAGCACGTCATTGTTCCTACATACTCATACATTTCTAGGACGAACTCTGACATATTCGCATCCTTGCACAACACACATACGCATCCCCTTTAAACAAACAAACACACACATACACAATGGTAATGCTATTACAATCACCCTTTGAACAACAGAGCGAGAAAAAGTCCAAGCTGTTAACCCCCCTTCCCTCCTCCTAGGCTGACGCTGGACTCCCTCCGCACTGGGAAGTGCGCCATTCCAACTCCAAGAACCTGCCGTACTACTTCAACGAGGTGGAAAAGGTGTCCCGCTGGGAGCCTCCCGTGGGCACCGACATCGACAAGCTCAAGTCGTACCTGGCCACCCACCACAAGACATCGAAGCCGTCGTCCGACGTGCCGCAGATCCCCAAGCCCAAGGAGCAAGCTGGTGGTGCCTCGGGCGCAGACGAGTCCAAGATCCGTGCCGCCCATCTCCTCGTCAAGCACCGCGATAGTCGCCGCCCGGCCAGCCGTCGCTCCGCCCAGATCACCAGGACCAAGGAGGACGCTCTCGAGGAGCTTAGGGGTTACGAACGTCGCATCAGGGACGACAAGGACTCTGCTACCCTCGGCTCGCTGGCCTTCGAGAACTCCGACTGCTCGTCTTACTCCAAGTCGGGCGACCTGGGCTTCTTCTCGCGTGGCATGATGCAAAAAGAGTTTGAGGATGCTGCTTTTGCCCTGGCCGTCGACGAGATGACCGGGCCTGTTGAGACGGCCAGTGGCGTCCACCTGATTCAGAGGTATTTCCACATTCCTTGTCACTCTTCCCCATCGCCGTGCATAGTTGTGCTAATAAAATCAATAGGTTGGCGTAATGCCGCTATGCAAGTGTATCAAAAGCAAAAGCTATGAGTTAGGATTGAAATGAAAGAACAAACGGAACAAACTCTCTTGTATACTCTCAGGGAAAACAGAACATACATGTTCATTGACACTTTCGTGACTGTCTACGATGTTTAATGTTACAGAAATTATCAATTTGAATCGCTGCCACTAACGGTCTCCAATCAGCTAACCCTATGTTACATTAAACAAAAAACGCCGTCAAGTTCCTAGTTTCGAAAATGCTCATGGCTCAAGTATGCTACTAGCTCAAACACAGACCCAACTCCTCACGCCCCAGCTAGGTCAAGAACAAGCCCCTTGAAGGGCTCGGACGTGGTAAAAACGACAGTCATGACACCGAACACTGTCATCGACAACGCCGCATACGCAGCTGCCCGGCTCCTCGTCTCGTACAGGTAAGCGACGCCCATGGCCGCGCCGTTGATGCCAATGGCTGTACCCGCCGCAATCGTCATGGGGTCATCCTTTTCGTCGACATCATGCCTATCCACTTCTTGACTCTGGTCTTCCTCGTCACGCCGCTCTTCTAGCACCCCTGATTCATCACCGCTCTCTTGCCTCCTGCCATGGCTCGTCGGGGCCGGCACACCCTCTCTCGCGACACCCATCGCGCCCAGGACGAAAGGGTACACGAGCTGGCCGAGGATGCCGCTGATCACCACCAGTGTCGCGTTGACGCCCAGGTTTCCACCTACAGCCTCAATGGCCGGTTTAGCCAATGCCAGCGTCGTGCTGCGTGCCGCAAATGAAAGTGCTTCCGGCGCATCGACACCTACTAGGTGTGCACACCCCACGGAGAGGAAGACGTTACCGGCTGCTGCAGCCACGGAGATTGTTACCGTCATCAGTCCCGCCGTAGTGAACATCTTCCGGCGGCACTCGGCCAGCTTGAACCCCCATACGACGATCCCGCATTCCAGAAGCGACAGGGCCGCGTCTCCGGCACCAAAGTACAAGGTCGGGTTATCGGTCAGAACGGCACCAGTCACGCTAGCCGTCCACAGCGCATACAGAGGACGTCCGCCGCTGAATTTGTCAAGAACAGTATCCAAGCTCAGTCCCGGCTCTGCGGCAGCCCTGGCCCTCACGTAGGCCATGAGAATCAAGGTGGTGAGGAGCACGGGATTCATGAGCGTGGTGAATGTGCTTTTTAACGTTTCATGATAAAAAAGGATCCTGGACGTCTTGAACATGTACTGTGTCCGATGAGCCGTGATCCAAATGAACCAGAGGACGCACCCGTCGAGAATGCGGGAGTCGCTTGTCATTGCTGTCACAGGGGCGCCGATGACAAGTGCGCACAACAAGGAGAGAACCATGGGGTAGAAGATCCGGATCTTTGCCCATCGGTCGTACGGGGATGCCGTGTCGCTGGACGAGGAAGAACGGCCGCTGTCGCTGGACGAGGAAGAACGGCCGCTGTCGCTGGACGAGGAAGAACGGCCGCTGTCGCTGGATGACCTGGGGCTCAGCATCATGGGTGTCGAGCCCTCTGTCCGTTCGCTGAAATCACTGTCGCTGTCGTCGCTATTGCTGGCTACCGTCGATGTGGGGCTGCCGATTAACTTGCACACGGTAGACGAGATACTGATGGCTGCCGAGGGCTGTCTTAGGATGTAGCCAAGGATAAAGACGGCTCTCATTGTCACGAGAGACACGAAAAAGACGACAATCCATGATGTGACGTTGGTGATGACTATACTCGGGGTCGAGGGGGGTTAATAAGGGGCGACAGAAGCCGGCATGAGCGAGAAGCGTACCGAAAGCTCCAACGACGTAGGCGATTTGCCTAGATTGAATCATGGCGGTTGCCCCTAGCATGACGATTGGTATCGGGAACCCGACACTCATGTGCATGTTGATGAAGTTGACCTGACCGTGTTAGTCGGTTGGTCGTGGTCGAGGTAAGATGACTAGTCAAGTTAAGAGTAAGGCAAGACGAAACAAACCTTTGATTGAATCCATTGAAGATAAAATACTTCGCAGGTCGGAAAGAGGGAGCATATCGCCACCTTCGCCAGAAATACAATGACCATGGCCAGGATAGGTGCGAAGAAGGCAATATCGGCCCGGGCGAGGACACAGCTCAGACCCCAGATGAGGAGCTCGCAAGCGAGGTATATGACGATTATAAGCAAGACATGGACGATCCGAGCTGCCACCAGGGCGAGTCTTGGTCCCAACGAAGACATTGTGAATTGGATGTGCCTCGGTCTCCTCAAGGCGTGTGCTATATTATAGTCTTTCGACAGGATAGACGACAAGGCTGTCCAATGTGCCTGCTATCAAGCACGAGATGAAGAGCAAAACAAGAGAACATGTGATGTTAGATATCCCGTTGAGAGTGTAGGAACAGATGGAAATATTAACAGGTCGGAGATATATGAGAGAGAGGTGGGGAGAATATAGGACGAGCAAGCAATAGGGGTTTGATCGAAGTCAGTGACTTGACTTGAGAGTAAGCGGATAGGAGTTTCCAAGAGGAATAGAGAGCGAGCAGTGTGCCCAAACGACGGAAGAAGGAGGAGGAGGAGGAGGAGGAGGAAAGGAAACGAGCTGTCAGTGTTCTGGAAAGAGAGACGGTTCTATGCAGAAGAGTAGTTCTAGTAGATGGGAAACATGGTACTGGACAACAAGACAGGAGGAGGAACTCAAGCAATCACACATGCACACATATACACACAGAAAGAGAGAGGCGGCTCCGCCCTCTACGGGCCGTGATTGAATGGTGTCGAGCCAGGCACGACGCAGCATATATGACAACAGGAAGCGACATGCTGTATGACACGGATACACGGACTTATCTCAAACCAACAAGCAGCATAGCGTTGTAGACACACACAAGATAAGTCTTCCCCCCACAGCGGTATGGACATTCAATTCTCTCTATCTGTGTATGTCGTCCCTCGTGTCATTGTAGGAAGGACACACACACACACACGTACGCACGCACGGAGGACACACAGAGAGATGGCAGGTTGTCATACATAGCAAGGACGGTTGTCATGCTGTTATCCGAGGGACCTGTTTTTGGGGTATGCAGGATGCAAGATGCAGGTCCCAAAAACACACGTTAACGACAAACGCAACGCCATTGAATACATGTTACTAGCAGTTGTTTGCTCATGGCCAAGAGGTTTAGGCCCCTTGGGGAAGGGGAGAGGTGGATAACTCAAGTTGCTTCCTCTGTTCTGAGGGAGATGGCGATCCACTTTGGCTGCTTCAAATGCCATCAAGCAACATTGAATCACTCCTGAAGTGGGTAATGGGCTTGCAGTGCAGGCAAACAAGTGGTCTCTTTTGCTGTGTTTCCTCTTCCCGTGAAGATGGACAGCGATAAACGCACACCCTCCTAGTTTGCCAACCAGACGAGAGATATTATCAATACAAGCACCAAGTCGGCATTCTTGATGACCTTTCTATCGTAACGATGACACGGATGGGCAAAGCCTTCGTCGTACTGCAGACCGGTAATGTCTTTGAAATGATACTCTTGTGTACAGTTCTGTATGCAGTGATCATACGCGCCATCATCAGCGAATGGATGGGTTCAGCATCGGCTCAAAGAAGTATCCGACGGTGGCGTTGATGACAGGTAACGATGCTGTCGTGGCCTTTTCCAGGAATAGAAATAAAGGCCGGCCTGCACTAGGTGCGGTCGCGGTGATAGTCTCGTAGTTGTTTGATGGCGGTGACGCGATCATCTTGGATTCTTGGTGGAGTCTTTTGACCTTCAATTTATTAGGACGGCAAAGAGCTTACAGTGGCCTACAGCGACTTACAGTGGTGGGTCATCCACTAAATTCGTCCCCCCTAAACAAACGACCCCTACAAACATCAGCCAAACTGCCGTTTCCACTCTGACCGCCATCACGACGCGCTTCAACGCATCGATCCAAGAGACGCTTTCCACTCCTGACTTTTTTTCCCTCTTTCTCTTTTCTGTATCTCTTTGATATCTAGTAAAGCGCGTCTCTTGTACGCTGGGCTCTAACCCCCACGCCACACCGCTTTCCCCAGGTCTTTACCCAGGTCTACCGCAGACTGCCCAAGACAACGTCAATCCATCAAGGTTGCAGAGTAACAGTTAACAGTGCCTCGTCTCACTCTGCTCTCTGACAAGCCAGTTTACAACACCCATTGCTTAAACTATCAACGGTAGCACCGCGTGGGACACAACCCGGAACGGGGCGTATATTCGGTCCTCTGTGTCACGGCATCTGTAACGCAAGCCCTGTCTTCTCACAGGCTGAGCTCGAGCCGCAGAACGACCGCTCCCCCCTCCCCCAAGGATGGATCCTAGAAGTCGAAGCGAGGCCGAAGCTCTTCTCTTACAGGCCGGTCGCACTCACGGCATTCACATCAGACAGGATGAGGTTCAGCGTGCTCTGGCCGACCCGCGACACGGCCCGGCCTTTGCTGAGTGGGCTTCCCTTCACCTAGGACCGGACAATCTCGTGACACCGGATGAGATGGCATTGTAAGACTTCTTTTTTACTACTGATACCAGGGCCAAGGCTTCCTTTTTGCCGACGCGTCTCTTTTTCTCTCAACAGTGAGAAGATAAGAATTGAAAGAGGCAATGTTGCTGACCTCGCCACAGGTACACTGCGTTGGACAAGAGCGGCGAGGTAGACAGGCTGGCTGAGCTGCATGACTTGGCAGAGGTCCAGGCCGTGACGGACGACGAGATCAAGGCTGCCATCCAGGAGCTGCAGAGGTCCACACAGGCCATCACCAAGCAGACCGACTCGCTCAAGCAGCAGCATGATGCCCTTGCGCGTCTCGTCAAGAAGACGACTGACACCAACAGTCGACGTCGCGATTTTGAAACGTCTCGTCAACGAAGACTGGCTTCGGAACGCAAACATATTTCTGCCGAGGTAAGGAGAGCTCTTTTACTTCTTTTTCTTCTAATGTTGTTCTTCAACAACTTCTTCTCCTTCCATGCATGTTGGTTTTCGTTCTTTGCTGAAACATGTAACCCCCACAGGTCGAGGATCTGTCTCAGAGTCTCGGCTTTCGCATCTCGGATATTGAGCAGCAAACCGGCGACTCAGGCGAGGCTCTGCGCCAAATCGTCGACAATGTGCTACGCTCGGACGACAAGCTTCTGTCTAGCCTGCAGAAGCTCGGCTGGGAGCTTGACCAGCAGGACCCCGAGGAGACACAGACTGTTGAGAAACTACGCGAGGTTTGCATGAGGTACGTATCGCGCAAGTCTCGGTCTCGTTTCTTACGTTACTCAACTCCTCCCCCCTATTGGGGGCTGGGACGGCCCGTCAGTTACTAACAAGAAGCATTTGTGTCAGGCTCATCAAGAACACTGCGGAAATGCTCCGTGCCAAATTGGACAGGATCTACCTAGACGGGTTGATTGAGGGGGATCGCCGGGGTCGAAACAGTAGCGGGAGCGATGACCACGTTACAGAAGACGAGGTCAACGCCCTACAGGAGGAGGTCGAGTCTCTGTACTCGGAGATCCTCCCCGTGGCCCAGATGTCGGTCGAGCAACGATACATTGAGCCAGCGCTCAAGTCGATATCCTCTCGCAGTGGCCAAGGTCTATCCCGATCTGTAACAGCGATTGCCTACGTACGTTTCTGTGTCCCCCACTACGCATCGAATCCAGTCCCCCTTGCTGACAAGCCCCATCTAGATCAACGGCTGTCTGGACCATCTACTGGTGCGTGCCGCCCGTCTCACCGACCGGATTGGCTCACTCAAGTCCCACCAGACGGCATCCACGTCTCTGGTGGCGACAGCAAAGGCCGAGCTGGCGACCACTACAGAACCGCCAAGCCGACCTGCGAAACCCGTCATCCCAGCCTCGCCTGTACGCCGACGTCCCCGTGCGGCCACAGCACCAAGGCACTCGTCTGGTCTCATCGACGTGCCACCCACAGAGGCCCTCCTCCAACTCCTTTCCGTCCACATCGACACTGATGTTGCCACCAGTGATGGCGGGGAACAGGTGAAGGCCTTATCTCGCGCCCTTGCCGACAGAGCAGCCAAGGAGTCGGACGTGTCCCACAGCAGCCAGGAGACGTTTGAGAGGAGCGTGACGGCCTACCTGGACGACGCGCGACAGGCCCTCCAGCTCCTGAGGGATAGTCTACTGGCCGAGTCGGCGTTCGGCGAGGTCAAACTCGCCGACCCAGAGGTGGACGGGTCGATCGAGTTCCTGTCTCGAGAGGTCGCACAGCTCAAGGATGGCGTTCACCGTGCTGAGGTACACTTGGACAAGAGTGGGAAGAGTGAGAAGAAGGATGAAGTTCTGCAGAGGTGGGGGTAGTACTACTTTTGCTTCTACCACTGCCACTATACTACGGAGTACTGTAGTAGCCAGTCACTTGTATGTATTGTATTCCAGGAGTCTTGTATGTAGGTAGCAACTTCAAACGTGTTTCCTCTCGTTTCACACGATGCCCCTTGCCGGTGTTTCTGTTTCGACGAGTATTCTACTGTACAGAAGTGTAAACCTGTACAGAAGGTGCGAGAACAAACAGGCTTTTTCCATTGTCTTCCATTTCTTGTTTTCTGTCTGTTTCCATTTTTTCCTGCAGGTTTTTTTATACGTGTTTCTTTCTTGTCCTGCATGTTTCTTCTTCCTTTATGCGTGTTTCTATAGATGCATGATACGGTTCGGGACGCGGTGAGGAATGTCTTGGGTACTGGGGATACTCAAGTTAACGACGAGAACAAGAAAAAGGATTCTCAACTGACTCTTCATTCTTCACACTACTAGTAGGTAAGTAAGTCGTGGAAGCGCATGACAAAAAAGAAAGAAAGGAAGGATGAGAAAAGAGCAAAAAAAGGCAAAAAAGAAATGCGTAATCTGGGAATCGAACCCAGGGCTCCCCGACGCTGCTCGGATGGCAACGGAGAATTTTACCACTAAACCAATTACGCTTGGTGGTGAAGCGCTTGATGAGCTTCGATGTCTGTTGTCGGAGATGCACGGTATATGTATCCTTGAGTCCAAGATGAAATCCTTCGTATGAATGGGGGAAACATTTTTAAAAGAAGGGGTGTTTTTAGATGGTCAATATATATTGTATTCGACATGTTCAGGAGCCTTTGATTGTGTTTTGTCGTCAATGGTGCTATCTCCTAGTATTGCTGTGCTTCAGTCATTGACACTGTATGTTCACGACAGCATAGCGGCATCATATACTGACATCGACCTTGTAATGTATATATCTACATGTTACATATATCAATCGAATGCTGGTCAAACAGAATTTTCAATAAACGAAGATTTATGTGTTAAAAAAAATCTGATGCCAGAGCTCCAGAAGCCCAAGTTGTCAGATTCGTAGGTGTAGGGTACGACTTGGATATCACGACTTTGCATCCAAGTGAGACACTCCAACGCACAACACAGTATTGAAGTTTATGATAATAGTCAATGATATATTGAGTGTACATTCTGGAAAGGATAGACCAAGAGGAAAATTAAGCTTGAATCAGAATACAATAACACGAAGCTTACTGTGATGGCCATGGCTCGCTTTACGCTTATGGTACATGTACTATTGAACTTTGGTGCACATGGACCATCAACATCAACACGATCAAAAGAAGAGAAAACCCCCAAAGGCCATGGCGAGAATCAAATACTACGTTACAGAAAAAGGGAAGGCGAGACGCAGAATTTTCAGTCACTTCAAGCATTGATCCGGAATTGAGAAACGTACACGTGTCTAAGACTGACAGCGACGGCAAAATTCGTCAACTGCGACAAGAGAACATTCTACACCCAAAGAGGACAATGTCTCAAGTTCTTGCAGTACGGCAAAGGGCAAAGACAACGGACTTTCGGTGAATCGTCCATAGGCAAAAATACCATTCTTAATGCCCCAGGACCTTTTTTTCACTTCTACGCGGTCCGGGCAATAGCAGAAACCAAAAAACAATCCAAATAAGGAAAAGAATACAACATGGTAGAAAGCTGAACAATAGTCAATCCACGTGGACTCTTGTTGGCTGTTCCTTGTAGCACAGGGATATTGGATCGAGCGTAGTAAAAGATTGATCAGGCGTAGTCAAAAGCTGTTGGTTCGAATCGACGCGATAGGACCAACACGATGGGACTAACATCGCTGCTATTGACCCCTGGATTCAAACTCTCGACATCTTGATTGTTAGACCTGGATCCCATGTCGACGGGGTATACCGCATCGGTCGGACTCGCATGGTTTGAATAGTTTTGACCGCCGCGTTGGTAAAAAATAAAATGCCATGTTGGTCGCCTTGGGTTCAATGGTGGCAAAGACTGGATGCTTCTTGTCAACAATCATTGTCTGTACGAGGAAGCCGATTGTGTTGTTGGTGATACATGTACTCTGCTGGTCTCGTAGGCCATTGATGTCTGTTGATTCACCATTGTCAGTATGCGTGTTGGTTTTCTTCCACTCGACACGAACTGGGGGGTTTATCTCTGCCGTCTGTGATTCCGACTCTCTGGTGCAGGTTGTCTGTCATTGACGACGTGTTGGTAGAGACAGCGGCCCGGCATGCAGGTATATATGCTCGTAGCCGTCTGGATCAAAGATTCATCATGCTATAGCGACGGCATATAGAACAGTGAATGCCATATTGAACTTGGTCTGCAAAATCTTTCGAGAATAATCGCAACCAACGACAAGTGTTGTTCAAGGACGAAAGTCCAAGGCAGTAGACCGACTCACAGCAACAACATCCTCAGCTGCTCCGTATACTCGTACTACACCGTAACCTCCTGGATACGTCACAGCCAGACCACAACGTCCATCGTACGACTGAACAGCAGAACCCGCCCTTGCCATGCGTTTGCCACATGCCCTGGTCCATTCGTCTCCTCTTTCCCTTTCCTAATACGCTACTGAGTACGGAGTAATACTTCACGAGTACTCGTCCAGGTACGAGAGTTCTCCTTACGTCGTAGGCCTAGGCCTGCACCTCTCCTGCATGGGCTTATTACGCCGACCCACAACGGAGGAGGGGGGGGAGGGAAAAAAAGGCCTCTCGCATGTTGATCCAAGGAAGGGCCAGACTACCAGTGCTTCAAAAGGTACGATACTGGTTACATTGTAATTTGTGAAAGATGGGGGGGTGAGTGAGTAGTTCTCCGTAGAAAGAAAGACGGGAACTGGTTGCCATGCGAGAATATAGACTATTGTGCATTGGAGTGACTCACCTTGGCCATCATGGTTTCCCGGTAAAGGGATTCTTGTTACTTTTTTTCGGCATACTCTTGTGTCTATCATGTGTTGACTAGCCATGCAACTCTCTTTCTTGTTTCTACTTCCCTTGCGTTTAGACCCTCGTGGCTATGTACTCGTAGGAGTTTGCTCAATGTTGTAATGTCTGGTAGTATTAGATGTAATTGTCATATCCATAATTCTTCGCAGAGATCTTCCCTTTTAGGATATATTACGATCATTCGTACTTCGTACAGATGGACCCGAGCAGCTGGCATTGACAGTTACAACGGCTTTCCCTTCTCATCTCCTTTTCATATTCTCTGGGGGAGATGACAATAATTACACTCGCTCTCGGCCGAGAGAAGTAAAAAAAAAACGTTGTCGGCGTGGTTCAATCTCAACGGACAAGAAAAAGACCACATGTTTTACTACCCCGGCCGGTTGTCCGTGCGTGAGAGTGAGCTGCGGAATTTGGCCCCAAGGACATACGGAGGTACTCAACTCTTCCCCTTGCTGACCCTCAAAAAACTGACAGGGATTGTCCAAATTCCCCTTGCAGCTGAAGACCAGGGTCCAATCTCTCACTCTTGAGCGATTCGCCCTGGAGGCGGAGCCAGGCAGTCACCGTTCCCGGGGCAGGGTATGTTTTTTTACGAGTTAATACCTATGTACGAGTACAAGGACTTCTCATACCGTATTTGTTCATGGATTGACATTGAATTCTACTAGTACGAAGCTGATGATTTACACTCTCGACTCTGCCACGAGGCCGTGTCAAAAGGACCCAGTTGAAAAAAAAGAAAACATGCAGCATTGGCCTCGCCTCTGTTCTCTCCAGTCCTCGGACCCGTTTAAAAGCATGTCTTGAGACTCCATCAGCCATGTGCGTTTTCATGCGGGCGGTTCAGTAATATGAATATGTTTTTAGTACGAGCAGTAGTATGCAGTTTCAATGTTGGAAATCAAGCCACAGTCCTAGAGGTTAGTATTGAAACTTGATATCACACTTCATACCGATACTAATACAGAATCACATCTCATATACGAGTAGGCATTAATACTCCGCACAACTCAACGGAGTATTATGGCTGGATCTAGGCCGCAACCGCATTCGCAGGGGGACAAGGGGAGGGTTACTTCTGAACAGGGGTCTGCCCGAACCGAACCGGCAACCTGGACAGGTGGTAAACAAGAGTAATACATACATAGTATTATAGGTGGTAACCCGACCATCGGGGACCTGAAGTATGGAAATGAAGCAATCTGTCGGGGTTATCAACCTTGACCGATGGGACTAAAAGGCAAGAATTGCTCAGAGATACCCTGGGAAAAGAAGAGTTTGCATTTGTCCGGTCCCAAGGATATGGGATATGGGATATGGGGGAGTCATACCATGTACTCGTAAAGAGTATTAACAACTTACGGTAAAGAGGATTTACGAGAGCTGAACGACGACATGTGGGAAAACCCCTGGTTGCTGCAAGGGCATACCCACAGCCACGCCTCGCAACGTTTTCTGTCTACTATTCTTCTTTGCATTAACGCGTGTCTTTTTTAGTTGTAGGCTACGTTTTATTATTATTATTATTATAACGAGAAATGGTGGAGATGTTGAAGGAGATGGAAGAGTCAGACTTGATAGACATTGTCAAGTTGTTGTCTACACTATGGAGTCATCGTAGTGTTGGATATGCACGCACGTATCCTCCCGTCTGTCGCCTGTCAAAAAGGTGTCAAATCCGCCTCATCGGACGGGGTACATGAATTCGTACGACATGTTTGTGCCGTCCCAACGGGATCTACGGTGTTGGAATACGTGCGCGTACGTGTATGTATGTACATGTATGTTGCCCGTCACAGTCACATTGAGCAGTAGTGTACGAGTATTCAATCAATACGATCGTCCCTAGGGGGTGGTGAGCGCTTATGTCTTTTCGACACATCACCAGACTATCTTTTCTGTCTTGCTTTTTTCCCACCCTCTCAACCATGCTAGATCATCATTCAGTAACGTCTCGTGGTACATCTTTCTCTGGTGAATGACCCGCACTTCATTACCAGAACCCTTGTCCAAGAGAGGAAGACTTTCCTGTGCGGACGGTACACGGGTACGATACGGTACTTTACCCATCTCAAGTTCTTGGCTCTTTGTCACTAGTACGAGGACTTGGTAGGTCACCGAAGCAGGGGTCGAGGGCCTCTCGGGGACCTTTTTCCTCCCGGCACTTTGCTAATTACCTGGCAGTGGCAGGGCACAAAACTCTTGTTACCGTAGCATTAATACGGAGGATTATGCGCCACCACCGTAAGATCAGATACTTTCTTTTTCTTCCCGTCGGGTGGCTCCCCCCTCCCTCCCCACCCTTTCTTTTCCCTGGTCAACATGGGCTGGGCAAATACTACATGGGCGATGGGAGGTTTTATGAGATAATGAGATACATCATTTATCAACCATCCGAGCGTTCGATGCGTTTGCGGAGAGAGAGAAAGAGAGGGAGAGAGTGTTTGTGATCCTGACGACGACGGGGGTGTGGTAACGGATAAGCAGACTCGTTCCCTTCGATCGGGTAGCACAAGCACAGACCGGAGAGATCAAGAAAAGTCAATGGCCAACCGTCACGATAACGATGCGAGAAAGTTGTGATTACTCTACAAATCTACTTGAAGTCCTGTACACATCAGGTACTCGTATCTGCCAACTCCTACGCAATGCTAGCCTCGTTTGTCCAAAACCAACCCACATAGTTAAGTACCTAGAGCAAAGCTGTCACCACGATGCACAACGGCTTATGCACGGCTGAAAGGAGTGTAAGCACGAATAAAAAGGAAATAAAAATGAAGAGGAGAAAGGAGAGAGAGAGAGCAGAGGAGAAAATCACATTCAGGAACCAGAAAAAAGTGGCATCATGGTTCAAAACTACCCCTGGACACACTTTTTTTTCTCTTTCCCACCGTGAATCCACGCTGTACCGCACGCTACGCAGTCTACTCGCACGCTACGGATAATACGTCGTAGTCTCTTGCAATGTCGGCTCTCGTTGCGGGTTTTTGAGTACCTTTAGTTGTAGGCCCCCAAGACCCCCCATTTCCTGGCTTGGGGGCTTGCAGGTTAACACTAGCCGGGATCTCTAGGAGTCAATCCATCCTTTATGTCGTAAGGACAGCCTGTTTTGGGATAAAGATCGGCAAGACCCAATGGGGGGCAAGATTATGCAACCCTCACTCACCGTTCGAGGCCTCGTCCGGGCTGACGATAGGCAATCATAAGAGAGAGCCGGGGGGTGACTTAATGCAACTAATAGTAGTAGACCCATGTCGCATGTTCATCTAGACTTTTGCATTTATCTACGTGCAGGTACGGGGCACTATTTGAAGCTACGTCGTGTGTGTGTGTGTGTGATGCTCAATGTTGTCACTGCTCTCTGTGCATCGTGGCAAGCACGAGAATGAGAACATGTTCATGTGCTTGTGACGGAACTAAATTGGCTCCCATCGACTAGTCATGGCCTACGATTGACTACCTAGCACTAGCACTGCTGCCATCGTCGCACCCCGGTATGGAGCATCTAGAGTACGAGCACT
This sequence comes from Geosmithia flava, assembly GCA_900188565.1. Taxonomy (NCBI): domain Eukaryota; kingdom Fungi; phylum Ascomycota; class Sordariomycetes; order Hypocreales; family Bionectriaceae; genus Geosmithia; species Geosmithia flava. The sequence goes on from FYEV01001580.1 coordinate 235,664, forward strand.
GCAGAGTAATAGTAACCGACTGGTGGACATGTCCTTGAGGGTAGTAGGTCGATTGGCTCCAATAGCAGATTCGCAATGACATCGTATGTTTGTTTCCCTTTTCCCTTTTCGAAAATGTGCGAATAGTTTTATGCGCCAAGAAGTCCATCCTGGGATATGCATGGTGATGTTTTCTTCTTCTGGGGAGGACGCTTTGACGCTGTGACCAATGTTTCCTTTCTTCTGTTTCCATCTCCCCCTCACCTCAACTTACGGCATAAGAACCATTGGAGAGAATGTTCATGTGTAGGGGAGCAAACAAACAGCCACGCCGTGCACCGTACACCGTTTACGTAGGGTGATTTTCATATTGTCATGTAGGGCCACGACTCACTGCATAGTTCAATTCTTGATAGTTTATTGCCGGGTGCTCAGGCCGCTTGGCGTCGGCGGGTGAGACATAGGAGACCGACTGACCTACCAGGACAGTCCACACCAGAGAGGGGAAAAGAGAGGGGGGGAGAGGACACGGGACGCCTACGCCTGCCACAAGTGACGAGTACCACTACTAGTAGGGCCTTGATAGTACTCGTAGCGTGCAAGGAGAATTAATAACCAAGAGGTACGGCGACGGCGGTGGCGTTGCCCCTCCTTGATGGACGGAACATGGCAATACTAGGTAGAGTACGGAGTAGTACTGGTAAAACGGGTTTAACAAGCACAAACTAGAACGAGTCGCGATGCCATCAACAGCTTAGTGACAGGCACATGGAACTTGGCCAAGGTTCACCCTAACAAAGCCACTAAGGCGTGCCATCTACGAGTACGCATACTAGTACTACTATCGGGAAGAGGCAATATGGGGGCTACGGACGGACTCGAGGCTAGGAAGAGAAGAGGGTCATCCCCGAGCCGAGTCCCCCTAAGTGCACGCACGAGATACGGAGAATATTTTGTAGAGAGAGAGAGAGAGGCCTATGAACTGTAGACTAAAGGATGCTAAAAAAGATGCAGTGGCTAAAACGGAGACGGCGTCGCGCGGATGTCAATGGTTTTTTGTGGCCATGGGGAAGATGGCGTGGACTAAAAGAAAACGGTGGCCCCCAATGGAGAGCATCATCATCACGAACCCGGAATAGACAAGTTGCATTCGTACTGAGAGAGAGAGAGGGTATAGAGTACGTACTCGTTGTACCAATGTGGAGTTGAGCTGAAAAAGGTGCTTTGATCATTGAGCCATGGGTTTAGTACAAAGTACATCACTGCCTTGCCTTGCAACCCTCCCCCCCCGGAAGACAACCCCTACCAGGCGAGAATCGAGCTGACCTCCCCCTAGGAGGGTTGCGTTGCCAAGTGATGATCAAATGGCCAAGATCTGGTGTGCGCTCAGACAGGGGTAAGGGGCTGGGAAGGAGGGAGGGGGGGAGGCTAAGGACCCGGGTGGTTTCCCAAAGGCGACAGGTTATTGGTTCAATGATCCTTGTCAAGATACATAGTGCCGTGGATACGTTTCTCTCTCTCTCTCTTTTTTTCTCTCTTTCCCCTGTGGATCGTGTTTTTTTGCCCTTCCCTTCAATCTGAACAGTTCGGAGTGGCCGTTCATCGACATAATCTCATCAAACTACTCCGTATGCTTTACGGAGTACATGTATCATTATTACCGGCATTTGAAAATAGAGAAGAGAAACGAGAAGAAACAAGGTCAATGCAAGGGAATCAAAAGAGAGAGTGTAAAAACGTTTGAATCTACGTCAGACACATGTCAGACCTACACTCGTACTCACTCTTCTTCTTTTCACTCTGGCAGAGAAGTTGTTGAGGTTGGGTGTCTATGAGGACGAAGAATTGCAGCACTATTCACACTTGGTACCTTTCTCTCGCATTTTTTGCATTAATTTGGTGTGATTAGGAGAATTATCATGTTGCATATCCGTATGCACAACCGATCACCATGACAGCTTAGCTTCCCCCACCGGACATCCCTCTCCTCTTTCCCGGCATAATTATTTCTTTCCTTTTCTCCATATAGGATGGGATATGAGAAAGTGTGACTTGGGATTGAACAAATTGCCCTTTGGGATGTGTCGTAGACCCTTGTTGCGTTACACATCCGTTAAACCCATCTTGGGTTCGGCGCACACACTCTCACACACACACACACACATTTTTGTACTTGTACGAGTACTTTGAAAGTCACATAGGCAGGGGTAGAAATCGGTCAATGCGGACTGCAGCGGGCATATGCAAAGGATGCCTCTTCCTTCTTATTCGCGCGCTCTCTTTCTAGCCGTACATTACACAACAGTATCAATAGACGCGTACTGTCCAATGCTAGCAACTCACATATACTTGATAATGTTTCCCATTTATTCACAACTCATGGTACATACGACTTTCGAGAATGTGTCAAACTATTTAGTCCCAAGGACTAACTAAAACAAAAAACTAACCTCGACGACTTCATTCCGGACCCATTTCTCTTGTACAGGCACTACAACGTAACGGGCAAGAGGTACACTCGTGAGATGTACATAGAACGCAGGTACGTAACTGCTAGTACTCAACTACAACTACGTAACTGCTCCGTACGCAAGAAATCCCCTTGAGGCCAGGGCAGGGTGGTGGTGGTGATCAAGGCCGTGATCAACGGTGACCGGTGACCGGAGTCAAAGTAGATTCAATCGCATGGTATATAGGTACAGGGGGAATAGTTCCACTGTCATGGATAAGCTGTACGAGTATTCAATCGGACGGAAAGAAGGAACTCCAAAAGCTCACCCTGTTAATACCGACCGCCCGCAATTCTCTCGCTTTCTTTTCTACTCTCGGGCCCTTGAGAGTACGAGTACTAGTAGTACTACTACTCGTACATGGGTCCCTTCTCTAGTCTAGTACGTAGCTCATCATAGACTAAATTGCTTTTGGGACCAGGGTTGAAGTGTACAGCGCCATGACGATCGACATGGGGGGTGGTTGGGTTCCACTCACACATGTCCTGCTGCTTTTTGGTCTTTGTCGGGGGGCCCTGTCTGTCTGTCTCTAGATTCACTCTACTACGAGTAGACTGTACGTGCACTCTTTTTTCTTTTCCTTTTTTCTTTTTTCTTTTCTTATGACACTTGGACCAGGTGTGTACATGTATGTGGCTTGCTTGATATAAGTTGTACCGTGGTGCCGGTTTTACTTACTACAATCTCGTCTTTTCCTCCCCAGCTGGTTGGTTTTCTGTTGGTTCAATCCTTCCCCCCTCCCCGGTCCCCCAGTTCCCAACCCGTTTGGATAAAAGGAAATCCTCTTTTGACATTCCTTTTATATAACATCTCTTTGTCTGCCACGTTTTTTTGTCTTTCTGTTTCTTCCTTCTTCTGCATTCAAGTCTTGCTTCTTGTCTCTGCCCTCTCTTTCTCCAGTCTCTCCTTGGGGTTGTGTATATCCCCCTCAACCAACACACGCATACAACAAAGAAGTCTTATAGTTACTATACTTGTTGGCAACTTCTTGAGGTCAACCATGGCTTTGGAACCTCGCATCGATGGCATCGGGGAGCCTACCCTCGATGGCGTCGGTACCTTTTACGTCTGCTTCGCCGCCATCTGGACCGCCATCCTCATCGGTGGCATGTCCTTCCTCTACTCGAAGCGTGAGATGCCCATCATCCGAATCCGCGGTCTGCCCCTCTCGTTCGGAGGCATCATCCTCCTCCACCTCTACTGGCTCGCCGTCCAGACCGGATACATCTACGGCCCTTGGATGTCCGCCGGCGTCGAGTACTGGATCATGAGCATCTGGGTCCCCTTCGGCATCGCCCTCTTCCACGCCTCCAACACCCGATTCCTCTACGTCGCCGAGATGCAGAAGCGATACATCACCACCACCGCCCTCGAGAGGAGGCGTTCCGCCAACAAGAAGAGCAGGTCGCTCCTCGACAAGTGGCGCTCAAAGGACCACACTACCCGCATGCTTATCCTCGTCTGCGCCGGTATGGCTTTCCAGGTAGGTCTTGAACTCTTTTCCCTTCCCCTCTTCGAAATTGATGTAATAGTCGTTTGTGACTAACACCTCATAATCAGCTCTTCCTCACCGTCTTCATCTTCTGCATCTCTCGCAAGTTCCACGACTCTTTCGGTATTCCTGGAACTCAGGTCTACGGTGACTGGTCTGAGCGCAAGGCTGCCGCCAGCAAGGGCTGGGAGTGGTGGCCCTCGGTCTACTGGCAGTGCATCTGGGCTTGGATGGTCGCCCCTTACACTCTCTGGCGCGCCCGTCACCTCCACGACACTCTCGGCTGGAGGGTTCAGACCATTGGATGCTGCATCGCCAGGTTAGTTTACACATCTTTTGTAAGATGTATACCAGATATATGGCTAACATGATAATCCTCAACAGTCTCCACGCTACTCCCCTGTGGCTCATCGGCATCTACGTCCCTGCCATGGCTCCCGTCAACAAGTACTGGATTCCTCCTCAGTGGTAAGTAACTCTCTTCAGCCCTTGTGTGGAGAGACAGCACCGAAACTAACTGAGCATATTCAGGATCGCTATTTCCATTATGCTCATTGAAATCTTCACCATCTTCCTCCCTTGCTGGGAGGTACTCAAGCACCAGTCTCTCCGCCACGAGACCCTCGAGTCGATCGCCCGCTGGGAGGCCCGCAACAAGGCCGGAGTGGCCGGCTCGTCTCTCGACACGGGCAGCACCCTGACCAACGGCGTCAAGAAGTCGCGCAAGTCCAAGGCCGGCTCCGTCCAGACCAACACATCCGACAACTCTGTCCTCACCATGGACGCCCTCGAGCACGCCCTGATGAAGAACCCCGAGCCCCTGCAGCAGTTCTCGGCCCTCAAGGATTTCTCCGGCGAGAACATTGCCTTCCTGCGCCGCGTGGCCGAGTGGAAGAACAAGTACTACTCGTCTCGCATCCCCGGAAACACCATGTCCGTCATCTCGGAGAAGGGCGGCGTGCCCATGAGCCCCACGGCCGAGGTGGACATCCGCTCCAGCTTCGAGGATGCCCTGCGCATCTACATCGACTTCATCAGCTCGCGCGGCGCCGAGTTCCAGGTCAACCTGTCGTCCCCGGACTTTAAGAAGCTGGCTGCCGTGTTCGAGAACGCCGCCCGCATCGTCTACGGCGACGACCACAGCCCTGACCCTGCCACCCCCTTCGAGAACCCCACCTGGCGCATGGGCACTCACTCGTCCCACTCCAACGACTCGGACAGGTCGGATGCCACCATCATGGAGAACATCCGCTTCTGGGGTGACATCCCCGACGAGTTTGGCGAGAACGTCTTTGACGACGCTGAGATCAGCATCAAGTACCTCGTCCTCACAAACACCTGGCCCAAGTACGTCAAGTCGCGTCGCTCCATGGACTCTAGCGATATGAGTCTTGAGTCTGGCAACGCTGGCGGTATCTTTGCCTCGGAAGCATAGTCTTCCTTTTCTTTCCTTCTTTTTCTTATTCTTCTTTTTTTCCTTGTAATATTCAATCGTCTCGGGAGAGGCAAAGCAAGATATACACACGCTCACTATAAAAACCACAACTATTATATATTAATGATCAGACATGATTTTGGAGGACGAGGATGTCTTCCTCTGTTTTTACTTCCCCTTTACTTCAACAAACTTGTCTCTTTTTCTTGGGAATGGCACTTACCAGATGAATCTTCGGGTTTGTCTGTTGGCTACTACACAACCCACATTCTTTTTTTCTTTGCCTTTTGTTAGCAAGCACTCGCGGAGAGAGAGGAACGGGAAACTTATTAAAAGCGGTGTTGGTTCGAGGACCTTTGTTGGAAAAAGATTCATCATACCCACCGTGTCCCATGTCTTGGGTTTGGTTTCTCATACGAGGTGGGGAGGATAGGACTTGATATTTGACGATACCTTTTTTTTTATCACTTTGGATGGGACGGACGGACGGATGGAGGCTTTTTGTTTTTTTCTTTTCTTTATTTAAGGGGACAGCGGGAGTCACTGGGGTGGAAGAGAAAGAGAGAGAGAGTCATTAGGCCCTCCCCTAAGGGGGGCAAAAGTCAATAAAGAGACACATGAAAAACATGTTGGAACTATTTGGCAAACAAAAATACTCTTTTCTTTACTTATGGTCTATTAATTGATGAGTGATCATGGTCGTGTTGCCCTTTGGTGAGACCGTCAGGTTCACCTTGGCTGAGACAATGTATATCCATAACCCGGGCGGCGTCATACCATCAAGCCACGAGTGAGTGTAATGTTACATGCGAGTATTGGTTTTATTCCTTGTATTTTCTTGTATTTTCTATTTGACTGATTCTTGTTTTCCTTTTCCTGACACTGTAGTTGGTTTTCTTGGTCGAACCTGTCGTTGAAGGCAACCCTCCTCATTCGCCTTCGCCCTGCTTTTACTGTCTTGAGCCAAGGGTCCCGTTGTCGTGTCATGAAGAAAGCCTCCTTTGTAATCCTGTGCCTTTCCTTTCTATTATTCAAGTTCCTACCTCATATTAGAGCTTTGAATTTGATTCCCCCCGCATGCCTTTTCAAAATTTCATTGTCTATTATGCTTATAGTACCATTCACGCCGTGTAGTCCTGACACACATATGCATGTCAATATCTCATGTTATTTCCTAATATAGATCCATTAAAAAAATACGACATGATGCCATTACTTGCCACGCGGAAGATCATCTTTTCTCTAGCGTGAGCCCTTCATCTTCATTAAAAGCTGTCGCAGTCCAGCCAACAGGAACCACCCCGGGCCCCCGGGCGCACATGTTGAAATTCCTGACATGCCCGGCACAATGGTCCCCTTGGGGTCTAAACTGAGACATGTCCAAAGGAACCAGCTCATCGGACAGGACTTGGAGCTGAACCGTATCGTCACTAGCTGTTTAGTGCTTTGCATCACCCTCCTCCCTCCTCCTCCCTCTTCCATGTCACTCCTGCATGATCTCTCTATGTCTCCCTATCTCCACATCCATCTCTCCACCTTAAAAAGCAATGTGAATCTCTCCTTCAGCTTCCTACACCCTCCCGCTCCTCTCCACAACTGCCCTTCAACGCCAGGTCAGTTCAGTTGTTGGTTAGAAGGAAGCTGTTGGTTAGATGATGAAGATGAAAGATGAAGAACAAGAAGATTATTGACTTCCCGTGAAATACCTGTTTGCCGTCGAGGACAATATGACATGTCGAGTTTCGGCTTCTCAGATGGACGTGGCGACACACTTTTTGTCATTCTCCCATGACGCGGCATGTACTCGAGATGGAATGCATTTTTATCCTTGATCTGCTTCTTGGTCTCTTGATCCTGTCAACGTTCTACTTCCCGTGTAGTTTGTTCATGAGTATAATGTGATGTGTAGGATTCGCCCCCTCTCGGCGAGTATGCACGAACATGAAGTCGCATATCTACAGATTGAAGTCATCAAGTGAAATCCCTCCCGTGGACTCACACCCTCGTTTTCGGTTATGCAACCCCCCTTTGCATAATCTTTCACGTGTTTTCCATGAGTCTCCCCGTGCAGTTGACAATCGTCATGTTGATGAAGTCAAGCCATGTTTTTGCTTCTTTCTTTTTTTGGCGTGACGCAAGGGAGGAGGCGAAGAGACAGAAACAACAAGGGTATTGTTCTCGACGATAGCTCGACATTGAGTGCACGTTGGATTAGTAGTGAGTAATTGCTACTAGTAGTAGTAGTACCTGGTAGTGTCCCCTCCTCTCTCCACCACGCCTTTCGTTTGCGCCACCAAATCCGAACCCTTGTGATGATTACTCTCTGTGTCAGTTTGGCGGATTGTTAGTTGGATCATCAGTTGACGCCAGCTAAGCCAGGGTAAGCCAGCTGTCGTCAATAGTCGAAAGAAGGGTTACGTGAGTGCCAAGTGTTATTCCCTGTTGGCGATCAAGTGACTGATCACTTGAGAATATCAGAATATCACACACATGACGAGAGACTCACACTCGCAGAGAGAGAAGAGAGAGTGAGTGAGAGAGACGAGAAAGACAGGATTGAACATGAACCCACTAATAGCCAACAGACCATCTTTATCAGAAGGGACGGATTGGTTCTTTAATCTTCATGCATGTCATAGAATTGAAAGATGTGCACTGCATCCAACCAACAGATGCACACACATGATGGACAAGAAGAAGAATGACCAACAAGATTCACCATGAAAGGAGATTTATTAGCCGCCATGTGAGACACGTCAGAAGCAGGTACACGACCCGAGGTACCGGTCATCTCCGGGGTACCTGCATACAGAGATCAAAGGTGAAGAATGACTGGCATGAAGGCGTATCGAGGGGGCAACCGTGACCTGGCACAGCACCAAGCCGTCACTTACGAGCACCACGAGAAGGGGGGAGGGGGCGTGTCCCCATTTCATGTTTAGCACTTTCTTTTTTTCCCCGACTGAGACATTGAACAAGAAGAAATGCGTATGAGCCGAAGATACACAAGAAAGAAAAAAGAGTGATTGGCATGTCCGGCACAACGGTTCTACAACAGTGAAATCATTCACATGTCCATTACATACACACCCCTCTTCTCCCTGGCCGCCTGCCCCCTAGACAGCCCTACTCTCAACCCCAGTCCCATGTTGACGGGATATGCAAGGACCTCATAGTAGTCAGCAGCATACTAATACGTCTCGGTAGACATGGTCATATCTCTCTTTTTTCTTTTCCTTCCCTGGAACGTCGTGTCAAATGTGTGTAAATTGGCTTGAACTAGGCGTGTGTGTAGATGTAGCTGTATAGTCGAAGAAAACAAGCTTGGGTTTGGGCTTTTTGAATTAACGATTACACAAACATGTCGCACTCGAAGGAGCCACGCCTTTGTTCAATATCACCTTTTTTTCTTCCTTGCTGGATGGACCCTTTACCCCATGTGGAAACATCTCATCATTGACCGGCAACGACATTCCACCCTCGGCCCTTGATCACCAAGATCCGGAACTTCCGTTGACTCCCAGGGCAACGCTAACCAACACCTTGTTCATACTACTACCCTCTGGGTACTCGTCAATCTCATCATACGACACACACGAGGACGGCTGAGCCATTGATGTTGCCACAACACACAGCTCACTCACTCACTCACTCACACACCCCCCACACCCCTAGCAACCAGACAAGAGAGACGGCTCTCACTCAGCAACAACCGAACCACATCTCTCTGGTGAGGGATGATATATCTCATTCAGGGAAAACTGAAAAAGGAAAAAAGAAGAGGAACAATGTGGAGGGGGTGGCGTGCCACTTGTTCGACATTGTAATCCTTCTCTTCTGGGCTAAGATCAATGGGAACTCAGAGTCAAGTGTTTCCTCTTCCCGCGCGGGCCTTGCCTCCGCCGGGAAGAAGCGATAATGGGTCTTGGCAATGAGCATATGTGCTTCTCGGTCCTCTTCTCAAAGGATATAAATCCCCAGCCCGGGGCGTCCTTCAATCCAGAGAAAGCAAAACAACAACAACAACCTCGTGGTTCAGGAACACAGTACTAACACCAACACAAACAGAATAACAGCCGACCATTGTTCATCTCAATCTTCTTCCGTCTTTTGCCACCACCCTCTCCTCCTCCTCCTCCTCTTTCTCATTCCTATATACCCTTCATTTGTCCTCCCTTTTTCATCGTCAACAACAAAAACTTGGATGGCCTTCATATCCAGCCCATAAACGACACAAACACACACAAGATGCTCTCGGAACAGGACTTGAGCGTCATCCGCTCCTTTGAGCAGGGTACAACCACCACCTGCCCCTACCCCACAGTCACTTCGTCATTCTATCATCATGCCCTCTCCTACCCTGACGCCATCGCTGCCCGGGACATGTCGACCTCACCTCCCCGGGAGCTCACCTACATGGAGCTCGCCAGCCGTGCCCAGAGCCTCGCCGCACAACTACGTGGTCTGGGTGTAGGTCGTGGTCAGAGGGTGCCCCTCCTCGTCAAGCGTGGTCTCGAGATGGTCGTTGGTATCTGGGCTATTCTATCCTGTGGTGCCCAGTACGTGCCCATGGATGGTGGTGTCGTCCCCGAGACTACCATCCGCACAGTTATTGAGCAGTCTGGCGGTTCCGTCGTCCTGTGCATCTCGTCCACCGAGCATCGCCTACATGAGATTCGCCAGGAGGTTGCCATCGCCCCCGTCCTTATCGACCCTCACTGCCGGAACCTCCGTGGTGCTGTCCTCCCAGAGACGATCATCGACTTGGCCACCCCGGACGCTGGCTGCTATGTCATCTATACTTCTGGTATGGTGATCTCCCCATTTGTTTTGCCTTTTTGATTTTCCTTGTCTTGATTTTATTTCTCCGAAGAGTGGATTGCTAACACCCAATCAGGTACCACTGGCAAGCCTAAAGGGGTAGATGTCACTCACAGGAATGTCGCCAATCTCGTGTGCCAGTCGCCTGGTAACCTGGGTGTTCGCCCTGGAACATGTGTGGGGAGCATTCTCAACATCAGCTTTGACATGGGTAAGTTGATTATAATGATGAAATTGCTCTGCCAACTATTACCACAAGGGAGAGAGAAAAAGAGAAGAAGTGACTAACACACATGAAAATCATTAGCCGCCTGGGAGATCTTCACTTGCATGTGCAATGGAGGTACTCTCGTCATTCGTGGCTCCAAGTGGGAGCCTACCCTCGAGCAGATCAATGTCCTCATTTGCACGCCGACAATCCTGTCAAAGTACCACCCGGCCCAGTACCCTCGTATCAGGACGGTAGCTACTGCCGGTGAGGCTTCTTCGCAAAAGTACGTGTTCTCCCCTTCTGTTCCTGTAAAGCGCATACTAACAACCTGCTTCCAGCTTGGCCGATCTGTGGGCTATGCACACCACTTACTGGAACTGCTGCGGCCCCACTGAGACCACCATTGTCAACACCATGTCCAGGCACGTCGTCGGTCAGAAGCTGTCAATCGGCAAGCCGACGCCCAACAACACTGTCTATATCCTGGACGACGACCTGAACCGTGTTCCCCTTGGCTCTGCAGGATCCATGTGGGCGGGTGGCCATGGTGTCTCGCGTGGATATGTCGGTCTCGAGTCTAAGACAAACGAGTGCTATTTGGTAGACAAGTTTGTCGACGACGGGTACGTCATGCTCACCCTAAAGCCATATCATAAGAGTTAATTCATACTAACGTGCACTCCAGATCATGCATGTACAAGACGGGAGACCTCGGACAATGGAGGGATGACGGATCCATCGAGATTCTGGGTCGTGCCGATGACCAGGTCAAGGTCAAGGTAAGATTCCGACGTCCCGAGTCACACATCCCGACCAATCAGCTTACATATATACCTACAGGGCTTCCGCGTCGAACTTGATGGCATCGCCGCCACCCTGGCCGCCTACCCCGGTGCTACTCGAGCCACAGCACTCCTCATCGACGGGGAGGTGCACGGCTTCGTCTCGCCCGACACGCACAGCTCTGAGGCTATCCTGGAGCACACACGCAAGTCGCAGCCATACTACGCCGTGCCGTCCAAGATCCACCTCCACAGCCACCTGCCCACGACAGCCAACGGCAAGATCGACAAGAAGGCTCTGCAGGCCATGGCCAAGGCAGCCAAGTTCATCGAGAACGAGAAGCAGCAGTTCTCGGAGAAGCACGTGGACCTGGAGGCCAACATCGAGACACGCTCGCTCTCGTCGACGACGACACTCAACACGGCCGTGGCAGCCAAGCAGCTGACCGACGAGATCCCCGACAAGAAGCGCGGACGTCCCTGGCGCGGACTCCGCCACCGCCTCCTCATCGTGTACCGTCGTCTGTTCAGCATCGTGTGGCTCATCAACATTGGCTTCCTGGTCGCCCTCATCGCCACCAACTCGGGCAACAACCTGAACAAGTGGCTCGGCATCCTGACGGCGGCCAACCTGCTCACGGCGATTCTGATGCGCCAGGAGCTCGTCATCAACGCCCTGTACACCATGGCCTGCTCGGTGCCCAAGTCGTTCCCGCTGTGGATTCGATCGCGCTGCGCGGAGATCTACCACTTTGGCGGCGTGCACTCGGCCACGGGCATCTGTGCCACCGCATGGCTCCTCATCTCGACTGTCCGCTCCACTGTCGCTCACATCACCGACGGGTCCATCACCAACCTCAACCCCAACGCCCTAGCCGTCGTGGTGCTCTCGTGGCTCCTGTGCCTTGTCTGCACGGCCCTGGTGGCCTTTGCCTGGCCTAGCTTCCGCAAGAACCACCACGACCTGTTTGAGCGCTACCACCGATTCGGCGGATGGTCTGCCCTGGCCATCTTCTGGGTGCGCGCCGTGTTGACGATTGACGGCGAGCGCTCTCGCACGCAGGAGCTGGCCCTCGCGCTGGTCCGCAGCCCCATCTTCTGGATGCTCGTCATGGCCACCCTTAGCATCTCCTTCTCGTGGATGATGCTCCGCAAGGTGCCTGTCGAGACCGAGGTCCTGTCCGAGCACGCCGTCCGCCTGCACTTTGACTACACCACCCCCGTCAACGGCAGCTTCACTCGTCTCTCGCAGCGACCCCTGATCGAGTGGCACTCGTTTGCTACCATCCCCAAACCCAAGCCCGCTGGTAAGGGCTACTCACTGATTGTTTCCAACGCCGGCGACTGGACTCGCAACTGCATTCAGAACCCACCCACGCACATGTGGGTGCGCGGCCTTCCTACCTGCGGCGTCATGAGGATCGCCACCCTGTTCAACCGTGTTGTTCTCATCGCGACTGGATCTGGCATCGGCCCTGTCCTCGGTCACATCGGCCAGCCATCGTGTCCTACACAGCTTCTCTGGTCGACAAAGGACCCCGAGAAGACGTTTGGCAAGGAGATTATGGGCACCATCCACGACAACATCCCCGACGCTGTCATCCACGACACAAAGGTCAGCGGTAGGCCTGACCTCGTCCGCATGGGGTACAACATGGCGCAGAACTTTGGCGCAGAGGCTGTCATCATCATTGCGAACGAGAAGATCACCAAGAAGGTCGTCTATGGCTTGCAGACGCGTGGAATGCCTGCTTATGGCGCCATTTGGGACAGTTAAGCGTCAGCGGCGTCATCAGCTGAACAATTGATTATACGGCTGACAAAGAACCCACACACACACACACTCTCTCTCTCTTTCTCTCCCCAACACATTCACTCAAAGAACATATTGGTATATTTCTTCTTCTTTCATCTGTCTATTTCAAAAAGGGTACATTTCTTATATTCTCTCTCTCTTTTCATCTTTCCTTTCTATATCTGTCTCTTTTTCCTTGTTCTTTAGACCCACTTGATTCCTCTTTTCTTTTCCTTTTGTCCAGGGTGTTACGGATAGCTGTTCCATGGATGGGAACCTTTTGGCGCTAGAGCTTGATGGGATCCACCACGTGCGGGTTTTTTATCCTTTTTTACGCGTTCATTTTTGGATTGTCTTTTTCTTTTTCTTTCCTATTTAATTCTTTTCTATTATTTTTTTTATACTTTCCTCTATATACTGGAAAATAATACCCAAACTATTTTATATACATCTATCGTCTCTTTATCAACTTGCTATTGAGAATAATACTGTCAAAGAGATGTATTGCTTGAACCTGGCACAAGACGCGTTTGGCGTCTATTTCCGACGTTATCCGTCGGATAACGGAGTCGGTTGGGCATGGATGGGAAGGCGCGACCGCTGCACCTTCCTTAGTGGGCGGCTAGATCCGCAAATGGCGGGGCAGCACGCAGCACGCTGAATATACGCTGTAACATCTTATCAGATCGCCTGACCAAGTTTAGCCGTGCGGCGCAGCGCCCAGTGGCCCCCTATTGCGTTGTCAGCAGAGCGCCCGTACGTCGTATTCCTTCCAGAACACATTCATTTTCTTTTACCCATGGGCCTTGCATGGTATTTTATATCGTCCATACTAGTAGTTGGTCCTACCATATAGGACGACTCTTCCTCTTGTTTGACACACACACACACACACACATGCCACCCTGACCACGGGCCATCATGGCAACACAGACGACGTCCTCTTCGTCTGAAGACGCCCCTCTGTTGGGTTATGACTCGACAACTCGACAAAGACGACCGGAAGAAATAATAACGCAGAACAGAAATGGCGAAGACGATGACCACCGCGGGGTTATTGGTAGCGGACCATCATCTCCGACTTCATCCCGACGACGACTACGAGGCTATGAGACATCGACGACGAGTGCCCCGACAAATACATCCTCTGGTGTAGCCCGTATGGCCGCCATCTCAGAGAAGTTGACGACGACACAGCGATCCATAATATTCTTCAGCATCTTCCTGGTGGGGTATGCCTACGGACTCGAGTCACAGGTGCGATCGGCGTACCAGCCGTACGCGACGGCCAGCTTCGAGGTGCACTCGTACCTGGCGACGATCAACGTTCTACGGAGCGTGGTGGCCGTGGCGGTGCAGCCCACGGCGGCGAAGGTGGCCGATATCTTTGGACGCTTCGAGGTGGTGGCCTTCTCGATGCTCATGTACACGGTCGGCATCGCCATCGAGGTGAGCGCGGGGTCGGTGCAGATGTTCTGCACGGGTTCCGTCATCTACCAGATCGGGTACACGTGCGTGGTGCTGCTTCTCGAGGTGCTGGTGGCCGACTTCTCGTCGATGCGCGCCCGCGTCTTCTTCAGCTACATACCCGCCATGCCCTTCCTCATCAACACGTGGATCAGCGGAAACGTCACGTCGGCCGTGCTCAAGGTGGCCTCGTGGCGCTGGGGCATGGGCATGTGGGCCGTCATCTTCCCCGTCGCGTGCTCGCCCCTCCTTGTCTCACTCTACTACCTCGAGTACCGCGAGACGCATGCCCGCCACGGCCGCTTCTACAAGGGCGAGTACACCAGCCAGACGGTGCGCCAGGTCATCTCCCGCCTGTATCACCAGCTCGACGCCGTCGGCCTCGTCACCCTCGTCTTCTGCTTCTCCCTCGTCTTGATGCCCCTGACCATTACGGGTGAGAAGGTGCATCACTGGCGAGACCCGCACATCGTTGTCCCCCTCGCCATCGGGCTGGCCCTGATCCCCGTCTTTGTGCTCTGGGAGAAGCGCGGCGCCCGCTTCCCCCTCGTGCCGTTCCACCTGCTGGCCGACCGCGGCGTCTGGGCCGCCCTCGCCGTCCGCAGCCTGCTCAACTTCTCCTGGTACACCCAGGGCAACTACCTGTACACAGTGTTAGTCGTGGCCTTTGACTTCCCCATCCAGAATGCCACGCGCATCCTGTCCTTCTTCTCCTTCTTCGGTGTCATTAGCGGCGTTGTTATTGGCCTCGTCATCTACAGGCTCCGAAGACTAAAGTACATCATCGTCGCGGGCACGTGCATCTTCATGGGTGCCTTTGCCCTGCTCATCCGCTTCTCGGGCGGTGCCACCTCGGACAACCGCGCCGGCCTGATCGCCGGTCAAGTCATCATGGGTCTTGCCGGAGGCTTCTTCGCCTACCCCACCCAGGCCTCTATCCAGGCCTCTGCCTCTCGCGAGCACGTCGCCATCCTTACGGGTCTCTACCTCTCCTTCTACAACGTCGGCAGCGCCCTGGGGACCTGTCTCTCGGGGGCCATTTGGACGCAGACACTGCCCGGTCTCCTGAAGGCCAACCTGAGCTTCCAACCCGACGACACCCTCGCGGAACGCATGTACGGGTCGCCCTTTGACGTGGTCAAGAACTTCCCCGTCGGCACCGACATCCGCTCCGCCATCATCGACAGCTACCACCACGTGCAGCGCATCCTGTGTATCGCGGGCTTTTTTGTCTGTATCCCCATGATTCTGTTCGCGCTGGCGCTACGCAATCCTAGACTGTCGGAGCACCAAGTTCAACCCGAGGCCGAAGCCGGAGACGACGACGACGGTGTCAACGCTAACGACAATGTCTCTTCCGCCAACGAGTACCATGACGTCGAGGGTTCCATGCGACCTTGAACTAAGAAATTGAAATTGAATATTGCATGTGGTCTTGACCTGAAAAAACCAGTGGTCAATGACTTTGAGTGCCCTTTTTTTTCGTTTGAAAGCAATAGCAGGTTTTTGAATTTCGTTGAACCAGCGATATTGTCTTTGATGCCTGTCATTTCCATACCCCCCATTCTTTTGAGCATTTTCTTTCCTGTTCTTCCATGTTCCCCTTTCTTCGTTTTACTCCCTTTCATAAGGCCCTCCGTAGGGGCCAAGGTAGTTTGCATTATCCTCATTTGTTTCCTATTAGGAGATCCCTGGCCAGATCTTGGCATTTTCTTTTCTCATTTGTCCTGTTGGACTTCTTATTATCATTCTCTCTCGGGCATTGTATCCACGGTAGATGCATACTTTGGCAATGCATAGAAATACTACATGGCAATGACACACAAACAAGAATACGGTTTTAGAATATTACATCATATATTTTTTGTTCCTCTTTTCTCCCCCTTGATTGTCTCTTTTTTATCTGGGGCTGTGGCAAGATGACATAGAAGGTCGTAGTGAATCCATAGTGATATCACAACGTTGAAACAAAACATCATGGCTCCGAAAAAATGACATGCAAAACTGAATAGGGGGAGAACAAAGAATAAGGCAAACATCGGATGAGCTATACATGGAACGGCGTGAGGCGCATGCTTGGCAAAGACTTGGCATGTCGTCAATGCCGACGAGGCGAAGGGGGACACCGGAAGGGCCTAAGCGAAGCACAGCCATAGTCTAGAGGGCTAGTGCCACATTGCTATTACGTCGTGGGGAGAGAGAGACCCTACTGAGTATTACTCCAGCTATATTATGGGGAACGGTCCTGCTCGTACGAGAACGGTCGTAGCTGGACTGGGAGAAGAGCTGGGGGGGCTATATTAATAGAAGTTCAATGTTTAATCCCCAACAAGCCCATCAATCAAGGAAACGGTAACATCAGTGATTGCATGGTTATTTCTCCAATGCAAAGAATGGGGCTGGTACGAGTAAGGTGGAGAGGCACAGAGAGTGTGAAAAACGGACAGATACATGAATGCAGGTTCTTGTGGCAACGGCCCATGGGGATCAGCAAGAAAAGAAACGGAAGAGTATTTACGTCCGTTTACTCGTACCTTTTTGACAAAACAGCGGAACCCACGAGATGCATAGACGAGCGTTATTGGTCCCATTGCTTTCGAGAGACGTTGCCCAGGAGAATAGCAAACAGACGGGTTGGGAGTAAGATTGACGGACAGGGGGGCTGGGGGGCTGTGATTCCTCGTATTCGCCAACTATACCAATATACAGAACGAAACAGAATAGAGCAGAATAAACGGAAAGAAAAGATCCCGAAGGAACAGCAAGAAGGAAAGCTGTAGAATCGACCGATGATCCAGACATTGGGGAGATGGGGCATTCAATGCCAAGTTTCTTCTCCTCGGTACTCGACTGTCTACCGTCACCGTCACTATTTCGTATCCTCGTATTCCACCTCGGCAGTGGCGGAGGGCCAAGCCTTGGAAGGATGTCCGCCTTGGTTATTCCTGGGCGGCCTTTACGGCGTAGTACTCGTAGTAAGGGTACTCCGTACTGCGGCGAGCCTAGAACACACGGACCCTTGAACTCGGTGGGACAGAAGACAAACAAGACGGAGCAAGAGTTGGCCCGAATAGTACTATCACGGTACTATCATGCTACGGCACAGACAGACAAGTGCAGGTAGGCTTGGGTCAAAATGTAAATTTAGCAGCACAGCACACAGCACACAGCACACAGAGACAAGAAAAAGCTCGTGTTCTCTGTGGCGGGGTTCTTCTCGGTTCTCCTTGTTCAAAGAGAAGAAAAGTGTTTCTGTGGAGAATAATGCAACGTCGACCACCTCGTATGTGGGTACGCGTTTAGTTGGGCCTTGGCTTGGTCCTTGGCGCAGTCGGTCTTGCACTCGGTAAAGGGAAACTGAGGATGATGATCTTTGTACTAGCTAGTAATAGTAACCATCTGTAGAGGCTGGGTCTAGCAACAAGTACGGAGTAGGCTCAGCAAGCGAGGAGAGGAGAGGAGAGATGCCCGACGTCATGGGGTGGGAAAGGGGAAAAAGGGACCTCGAGATGTATCGACAAGTTTTTGCTTTATTTAAGACTCATCCGCTCCTTCCCTTTCAATGTCTCTCCTCTTGTAGTATCATCACACAAACAAATCTCATCAACCCAACCACCAACAACAACAACTCTCTCTCTCCCCCTTCCTTACTTATTAATACTTAATACTCTCATCACACAACTCTTCAACTCTCACCAACTCCAACCGCAATCATGGTCAACTTCATCACCGCCGCTCTCGCCCTCGCTGGCTCTGCCGTCGCCATGCCCACTGCCAGGGCCACCAACGCCACCGAGAGCGTCTTTGGTCTCATGACTCTCCGCTCCGCCAGCCCCATCCACTTCGGCGATGTCTCCGCCTCTATCGGCAGCCTCTTCATCAACCGCGACCAGGACGATGCCAAGTGCGCCGGTACTGCCCAGGGTGCTGAGCTCTACATCAAGGATGGCGGTCTCTTCCTTTACGGTGCCGGTTTCTCCAACGAGACTCAGCAGATCTACGTCGACCGTTCTGGCATGGGTATGTTCACTTCTCCCTCTCTAATACCCTCTTCTCTTTCTGCAGTACAGATAGCTAACACACTTCAAGGCCAAGGCAACCTTGGATACATCTCGGGCGCCTCCTCCGCTCCCCGCAACGCCGAGCTCACCGGCTGGAAGCTCGAGACCCAGGGCGACTACCAGTACCTCAACTTTGACGGTGCCGGTCTGATCGCCTGCCCTAGCATCGACAACGCCTACAGCATCTGGGTCAGCGCCGGCGTCGCCAACCCCGGCGGCAACACCGACTGCCTCGGCTTCGACGCCATGGCCATCACCCTCGACAAGCCCACCCCTTGCAAGTACAGCCAGTAAAGACATTTCTTACTATGGCCTGTTTTTCTCTCTTACGACGACATTTTCGAAGCATTGCATACAACACATGAACGCATTATAATATTTTGTTGCGCCTCCGTATAATTATTTCTTAATACCAGCCACCTTTTTTAGTTTAGAAGCATTCAAATCAAAAAGTACTTTTTTTTTCTCCTTGAAATCATG
>FYEV01001630.1:0-48698 GCA_900188565.1 Geosmithia flava
GTAATACGCTACAATACTCCGTACACTGAACACGCTCTGTATTACTGTTCATCCATACACTGACTGCATGCTGCCCGTATCCATCAGCCCCGGCCTCTTTTCCCACACACACTCTCTCTCCCGCTGTTCCCTCCATCCACTTTCTCCCGCCTACCTATTCTCCCCTCACACACACACACGCACTCACCCAACCACGTACCCGTACCGACGACCTTTTCTCTCACCCTCTCCCTCACTTTGAGCGCCAGCCTTCCTTTGGAAACAATGAGCCTCTGCTAGCATGTCTGGTCTGACATCGCTTCTTGTTCCTCTTCTCCCTGTCCTTCCTTGTCACCTTGACATTTCGTGAGAGAATAGAAAGCCTGGACCACCACTCTGGCGACCTTTTTGTCGCTCTTGCGCCACAACCTTGGAGACCGGTGGCGCTTCTTCCTCTCTTGTCTTTCTCGTTCCCCTCGCATATCGACACAGCTGGCCTCAATCCCTTTTTCTTGCATCCAGACCTATCTTCCCTTTGGCTGGCCAGTATATTCGTCATTTTCTTCTTCTTTTTCGCCTCTTGTCTCAGGTTTATTTGTTCCGTCTTTTATTTCTTTCTTACAACTTAAAGTATATACCAAGTATACACACACGCGACAAGAGATACTACCTCTCTCCACTCTGAAACATTGCGACCGTTTCCCTTTCCACTACGCCCTCCCAGCTCAGCATGCGACACTCTCTAGGCCGCGCTCACGGCAATCGTTCCTAGCCAACAAACACATCGATAATCGATCATTTTCCTTCCCCCTGCTGGATCTGACAGCTGGGAATGTTGCTCACATCAAATAACCCCGTCACAACCATGGCCGCCGACCCGCCCCAAGTCGGCGCATACTCGTACTACAACAGCGTTGCCGGCCAGCGCCAGTTCAAGAGGCACAAGGTCCTTCCCAGGCCCCGCGGTGGCCGTACCGACGACAACGTATATCCCGTCGTCCCCCTACCGTCTCAGGGGCTACTACCAGATCTTACCATCGACACCACACAGACGTCGACACCGACCGCCTCCCAGCCCTCCAGCCCGCCGACTCTGAGACATGCCTCCAGGAACCTGGCCAGTGCTGGTGGTGGTGGTGGCGGCGGGCCTGAACTCCCCCCAACGCCCCCGACACACTCGCGTACCTCCTCGAGCACCCACTCCGCCCTGCCCTCCAGCCCTACTATAACAGACGCCCACCTCCTCCTCACCCCAAAGCAGTCTGCCCAGGCTCCCAGCACGCCTCCGGACCAGCGTAGTCCCCCGACCCCCGATGTCACTCCTCCTCAGCCTGTGACGCGCCCAATGGCCCTGCGTCCGCTCACTGCCGCCGCCGCCACCGCCGCCGACCGCGGTGTGCCCGTGGCCCCGGCGCGGCGTAATGTCACCAATACCACCGATGCCACCTACCTCACCATCGAGTCCCGCACAGAGTCGTTCCGCACCGCTAGGGAGGATCCGCCTTCCTCGTCCGAGGACGATGTCAAGTCGTCGGCTGTCCAGCCTCAGCCCGCCGAATCTTCTGGTCGAACATCCCAGGCAACGGTTCGCAAGGTGTCATCGTCGAACGGTCACAGCAGGGACCGCGTCCCCCACCCTCTGGCACTCGACATGGCCCTCTCCCGCCTGGCAAGCCCGGTCGACGAGGATGACGATGCCTACACACCGAGAACACGCCACGAGCTAGCCCAGTTCGACGGGGACTGGGGCTTCCCTAACGAGACGGAACGGCAGTCGGACCGTGGCCAAGTTGCCGTTGCCAAGACGAGGAAACAGCAGCCTGCACCGCACCAGCACTACCAGAGGAAGGCGGGCGGAGACGTTCCCGTTCAGGAGCCCGCCAACCCCGTAGCCGTATCCAGCGCCGTCCAGGCCGTACGTAACGCATCTCTATCCGGAAAGGCCTCGCCAAAGTCATCCTCGAGAAGCGGAACGGATCGCGGCACCCGTTCCTCATCCGGTCCTACCTACTCTGATAGCTCCGTCGCCACGAGCCAGCAGAGATCGTCGGGCATGTCCTCGGCGTCCTTCAACTCCAAGGTGTCCGCCATTATCGACGCGCCCTACAGGGAGCCTCATAAGCAGAGGACTCTGAGGCACGTGCGAAAGCAGGGCTCTCTGCGGGAGCCCATCAACGTATCAGCGGCTTCTGCCCGCGCTGCGAAGCCATCACCGCCTGCCGCCGTCGCTGCCCCCGTCGTCGAACGAGGGAGGAGGCCGTCCCGACCCCCGATCACGAACCAGCGACCTACCGAGCCAGGGAGAAACACCAGTCACGTATCGGCCAGCTCCGTGTCCAGCGGCAGGGCAAGGCGCGAGGTGTGGAAGAGCGGCGCCATCCCCGTCATCGTCGTGCCAGACCGTCTGTCCTCGCGATCCAAGTCTAGAGAGCCGTCGCTCAGGTCGACATCTAGCAGACACTCGAGGAGGACGCAGAGCCTCGGCTCCAACAATCCCGCCGAGCGAGGAGCACCTGCGCCCAGGGAGCGGGAGCGGGAACGGGAACAGCCCGCTGCTACCTCCGGCCCCGTGTTTGAGCGCAGAGGACGCCGCCCCCCCTCCCACTCCCGCTCATACTCCCTCTCCAGCACCAACAGCGACATAAGGACCATGGACTTCCCACCCGCCATACCGCCTAGGTCATCGTCCCTCTCTGCACCGACCAGCCGCAACGTCTCGAGGGCCGGGTCCATGACCACCGAGAGCCTGCGGAACCGCGACGACGCCACATGGCAGCTGCCCATGCATTCACCGCCGCGCGAGGCTGCCTCCAGGGACTCGCCTCGGAGGGAACCACTGCAGTCGCAGTTTGACGAGTCACCGCTGCAGCTTCCACCACTGTCACCGCCGCTGCCGCCTCCGCATCGCCATATTTTCCACCAGGACCAGGACCAGGACCAGTACCAGCACATGCAGCAGGCATCGCCCCCAACGCCGCCTCAACACCAGTACCAGTATCAGCAGCAAGCATCATCCCCGCCTCCGCCGCCTCAACATCAGTATCAGTATCAGCAACAGACATCACCCCCGCCTCCGCCTTCACATCACCAGTACCAACAGCAGATACCACGCAAGCTTGCGTCGCCACTGCTACTGGACCCTATCCGACTGGTTGCCGATCTAAACAACAACAACAACAACAACAACAACAGCAGCAGCAGCAGATTTGACGGCGGCGACCACAACGACGGCCTCAGCTCCCCTAGCAAGATTCCCTCGCGCAACACGCCCTTTTCCGTCGCCTCTATGGAGACTAACGGCACGGCACCTGAGGTGTCCGAGGCCCAGGCCGTCCACATGTTCCACCACCAGAACTCGTCTGTGCTCATGGTGGACCACTCTGCGAGGCAGTCTGATGTGTCGGATAGCCAGCGTCCCGCTGAGACCACGACCCCAGCTATTTCTAGGACGGCAGCGGCACCAAATGACGACTCTGGTCCCCCCTCGACACCCATGAAGGGGCAGTTCTCACTCGACGACATCGAGTCACCCCTGCGCAACCCCCGTGCCCCACCGGAGCCGCCAACCTTTGTCGCCCCGACGGGACCCCCCGCTCTGACCTTTACATCTGCCACCCCCTCTGGGGCGACACCAGCCTTCGACAAGGAACTCCAGCGGGGCAACCTGTTCGAGACGATGGCCGAGGTTCCCGGTCGGAGACCCTCGTTCGTCGCCAGGGCATTCGGCCGCCGCCACCGCAACCCGGCGCCGTACCCGCCCAACTCGTCCCGCTCAGGCAGCAGCTTCCTCTCGCGCACCTTTTCCCTGCCGCGCCGCAGCCGCAGCCGCAGCCGTAACCGCTCCCGTCGCAGACGTGGCAGGAGCTGGAGCGCAAGCGGATACCCCCGCGAAGGCGACGCGCCACCGGACGAGGACAAGCTCCACCCGTTCTGGCGTCCCCAGTGGCTCACAGACGACTATGACGACTATGACGACGACGACGAAATTGAGTACGAGAGGGTCTTTGACGATGACGACGACGAGGAGCATGATGATGAGGAGAGCGAGCAGCACCTCCGGTACCCTCCCATCGACAACCGTCCTTCAACCCGGGCCGTTCCCAAGCGCCGTTTCAGCGACAAGATGAAGCGCACCTTCTCCGTGCTCCCCAGCCGTGAGGACGACAGCGCCACCGCAACCTTCTACGACGACGACTCCCACGGCACAGAGAAGCGTACCATCCAGCGCACGCCGAGCGGCAACCTACGCGTCATGAGACGTCGAAGCAGCGGACCAAGCAGTGACGAGAGACCAGCCACAGCCCCGGACGGCGGCAGTACCACGCACGACGCCCGTCAGAAGAGTCTATGGCGCGGCGTCAGTTCCGTAGGTGGTGCTGGTTCAGACACGGTATCCAGACCACCTCTGTCTTCGTCGTCGTCTGCGGCTTCTGCAGCTGCAGCGGGACAGCAGCAGCCTGGCCGTCGCCGTCGTCGGTTCTCGCTCAGTGATAAAGTTGAGGATATACAGGATATACCTAGACGGATTAGTGATAGGAGGAGGGAGAAGAGGACTGAGGAATTGAGGAGGAAGATTTCTGGTCCTAGGGAGGTGAGGGATGGGGTTGACGAGTTGCTCAGGAGGAGTAGTTCGCAGTATTGAGCTGCGAGCGAGCGAGCGAAGCGAGGTGTGCCCCCGGTAGGGCCGCCGGAGGCATTTCAAGAAGTCGAAGGTCTCAGCATTAAGATGCGAGCGAAGCGAGGTGTACCCCCGGTAGGGCCGCCGGAGGCAATTCAAGAAGTCAAAGCTCCAAGATCAGAGCATAAGTGGAAAGCATGATATTATGGATGGGTAAAAAAGGTTACGACAGAGACGATGCACATGATTTTTATATGATTATTTTTTTTGCTTATTTCTTCTTGAAAGGTTATTTATCTTGGGATATTGTTGCTTTTTTACATCTTTACATAGCGTTGACTTGGATTTCCGAGTTTTGATTTCTGTTTTTTTTTTCTTTTTTCAGCAGAAGCACAACACCAACAGTATATCATGACGCTGGCGTCTGGTATAGAGTCTTTTGTCTTTGTTTTTATGTATTACCATAGATGATTGGTGACGAGTGGAATGCATATCATTATTTAACAATGTCAATTTTATACGCTATGTCCTCATTGAACAATCACCGTGTTCAACACTAAGAGCCAGAATGAACATCACGATTCAAAATACAATGACGGCACATGAAAGACGATTCATTGATATTATACACGTCCATTTCCTATTCACCTGTAACGCCTGTCCCAAGAGTAGCAAGCAGCATAAATATAAGAGCAGCAGAAATCAACATCTCATCTCCACCAACACGCTATCGCCTATCGTAACCAGGAGCCCCAGGGGCACCAGGCGGACCAGGAGGGAACCCAGGAGGCGCACCACCGGGGAAACCCTGAGAGCCAGGGGGGAGGGGCATCCCCGGGAAACCGGGTGGTGGCAGGCCGGCCGCTCCCGGGGGAGGAGGGAAGGGGAGACCACCGGGGGGAGGGGGGAACGGTAGACCGGCGGGGCCGGCGCCAGGAGGAGGGATGGGAGGCATGTTGTTTGGACCGGGGAAGGGGACGGGCATGCCGCGGGGGGCACCTGGGATGGCTGTTTTATTGTTAGTTTTGTCCTTTTCTCCTTGCTTGTTTGTTTATATGGCTGGAGAGAGCGTGTAGCTTACGAGGTAGACCGTGGGGCATGGGTGCTCCGGGCATGGCTGGGAAAGGAGGAGGTGCGCCTAGATATGTTAGTCGGATTGTTTCCCCTCCAAGGTAGACAGGAGACGTAGAGGGAAGACTCACCACCAGGGAAAGGAAACGGAGGAGGAAACCTGTGACCGGGCTGGTTCTGAGGAAGCATGGGGTTGGCGTGGGCTTGACCCTCTGCGGCGTAGGAAGAGGTGATGGAGTCGATGACGGACTGAGCCTTTTCGTGACCGATTTCTATATTGTTTATAATATGTTAGAGACCGAATACAGCAAGGAAGGAAAGTGCACATAATATATGTGCTTCTCGAGGGCATAAAACGTACGCTGGTAGTAGTCCACCACGTTGCGCAGATGGTTCTTTCCACTGTTGTGGGCCCTACGCACACTCATGGAGTCGTGCGTGAGGTAGACATCGCAGTAGTCGCCTATTGTTGTTTTTTGTTAGTTTCTGTCGTCGCCGAGAGGGAGGGAAGGAGGAAGGAAGGAGAGTTGGTCGTCGGGCGGATTTGCGACGGAGCGCGTGCGCGCGCAAAGGTGGATGGGTGGCTAGCTAGCTGGCAATCGGGGCTTACAAAAGACTGTTTGACAATGATGTTAGCAGGTGGACATGGAGTCGGGGGCTTTAAGAGGAGAGACATGAGCTTACACTTGGGCATGCTGGGCGACTGGTGGGCGTGATGTAGCTGATATGTTGATGATGGGCAGAAAGTTGCATCTTGGGATTGATTTGGAGGACTCGCGATCAAAGGTGAGGTATCCACTTTGTGGCAAGAAAGGCTGTGATTGGGTGTGGCGACTTGGTTAGCTTAGTCATACTTGTAGCTTGTATTGAAGCCGTTGACTTTCTGTCTCTGTTTTGATACTCTTTTTTTCAATATTCTTTTTGAAACAGGGCGAGAAAAAAAATGAATACTTCAGTTCTCACTAGAACATGCTTCTTCTTCTGTCTCTGACGACTGTACCTGCGCTGACCAGAGATGACAAGATGGGTTTGACAGGTGCACATGCCATTCGCCCATGCTGCGAGCCAGCCTCCTGCCCCTTGGTGATATCGACATAAATGACAGGCAGCAGTCATGAGAAGCGTTGCATTAAGCGCCGTGTTTTTACACTTTCCGGTCCGTTGATGCATCCATATTATGGTCCCTCGAGTGAGGCTCCGCAAATCATTGGCCATCCATTTGCCGTTGGGTTAATGCAGCTTCAGCTTACAGAATTTGGCACCCCGCTCTAAAGCCTTGCTGATCTCATGTCCCGGCCGTCTATATATGCATGCACTCACACCTTTGTCATATATGCTTCTTGTCCTGTCTCTGTGGCTACGGCCAACTCCCATGGTGTCTTTCCAACCTTGACTTCTCCACTGCTCCTGCCCTTCAACTCAAATATCCAGGGGCAACATGGCATTAGACCACGGCAGCTACACCATCGGCTGGGTCTGTGCCATCGAGCCAGAGTTCATAGCGGCCCAGGAGCTCTTAGACGAGGAACACGGCCCTCCCGACGACGTGCCTGTGAACGACACCAACTGCTATGCCCTGGGGCGACTTGGGAAGCACAACGTCGTCATCGCCGTGCTGCCCGATGGTGAGTACGGCACGGCAACGGCAGCCAGTGTAGCGACAAACATGCTACATGCCTTTCCCAATGTCAGGCTCGGTCTGATGGTTGGCATCGGCGGCGGCGCACCGACCAAGGACCACGATATTCGTCTCGGCGACATCGTCGTCAGTGCTGCCCGGGAAGGGCAGAGCGGAGTCTTCCAATACGATTTTGGCAAGGATATCCAGGGCCAGGACTTCAAAAACACGCGGATTCTTAACCAGGCCCCGCCCATCCTGCGGACCGCGGTTACGGGGATCCGGTCCCAGTATAAGAGGAGAGGCCATCGAATCCGCGAGACTATTGACGCTGTCCTCGACAAGAATCCGCTGCTACAGGGCGAGTTCAAAAGGCCAGATAGCGCCACGGACAGGCTGTTTGCGTCTGAGTTTATTCACGACCCGGCGGGCTGCGAAAAAGCCTGCGCCAACGACCCGTCCAACCTGGTATCCCGAGAGGTTCGGAAAGACACTGAGAGCCCGGTGATCCACTACGGCCTGATTGCCACGGCAAACAAGCTGATGAAGAACGCCGTTGTTCGTGATGCTCTGGCCGAGAAAAGCAACGTTCTCTGCTTCGAGACAGAGGCTGGAGGACTGATGAACCACTTTCCGTGTATTGTGATTCGCGGTATCTGTGACTACTCGGACTCGCACAAGAACAAGGAGTGGCAGGGATATGCGGCCATGGCAGCTGCCGCCTACGCCAAGGATCTCTTGCAGCAGGTTGCACCCAACAGAGTGGAGGCGGAGCAGAAGATGGCTGCTGTTATCAAAGCTCGTTAGTCTTTCATTATTCTCAATCTTACAAAAATCAAGTTCCCAGAAATGTTCTCGTATTTGTCTAACACAGAAAAGATGTGGAACAGCTTAGCGAGGCAGTGGATGAGGTCAAGACCACGGTCAAAGAGACAAGAACCAACCAGCAGGTGGCCGCCATCGAACACTGGCTACGCCCACCTGATCCATCGACAAATGCCAACAATGCGAGGGAGCTGCGACACGGCACCACGGGCAACTGGTTTCTCAACAGCTACCCCTTTCTCGAATGGGAGGCCGGAGCACGCCGACATCTGTGGCTCCATGCACTGCCTGGCTTCGGGAAAACTGTCCTGAGCTCTACTATCCTTGGCCACCTGAAGAAGAGAGGTCGCAATGTCTTGATGTATTACTTCGACTTCTCAGATGGTATGAAGCGGAACGTTGACGGCATGGTCCGTTCTCTCTGCCTTCAGCTGTACAGACTTGACCTCGATACTACACGTCGACTGGACAATCTCTTTGGGTCCCACGTTAATGGTAGGGACCAGCCGTCAACAAGCACACTGGTGAAAACCCTTCGCGCGATGCTTGGCGCGTGCGGAAAGGTCTCTTTAGTTGTCGACGCTCTGGATGAATGCGATGAGAGGAGCGGTATGATTTCTTTCATCAAAGACACCCTTATGGACGGTAGCCTCGACGGCCTCCAGCTACTCGCTACGAGTCGACCGGAGCAAGAGTTTCTGAGCAGTCTTCCTTCCCTGGTTGGCGAGGAAGGCTGTATAAGCCTCTATGCGGGATCCACCAATGCCGACATAAGCTCATATATAGCACAAAGGGTCCAAGGTGACGACTTTAAAAGGTGGAGTGGGCATCACGATGTGAAAGAGCAGATCTTCAACGGAGTTATGGACAGAGCAGGTGGGATGTAAGTGAACAGAAGGAGATTTCTACCTATTGGGAGAGCCAACAGCTATGGTCTGCTTCTGCGGGAACGCTCAATCAGCGCAAATCCGCTGACCAGTACTACGCCTCATACAGGTTTAGGTTGGCAGCATGCCAATTAGACAACCTCACTAGGTGTCTCGACCGAGAGGATCTTGAGTATACCCTCAAGTCTTTACCGCGCAACCTTTCTGACATGTACGACCGCATTCTCGATCAAGTCCCGGATCACAACAAGAAGAAATCACGCCGTCTGCTGCAGTTTCTCGTCTGCCATTCGCGACCTTTATCGATTGAGGCAGCTGTGGATATGGTGGCTGTGCGCATCGACGGAGAACGTCAAGGCTTTGATAGCAGGGATAGAATGCCGGATCCGTACGAGATAACACGGCTTTGTCCAAGTCTGGTCTCGGTTGTCAATGCCTTCGACGATTATGGTCGACTGTATGAAGAGCTTCGCATAGCCCATTCATCTGTCCAGGAATATCTGCTGGGAATAGAGGAATTCACCGTTGGGAAAGCCAGCATCCCGTCGGCGCTGACTTGTTTTGCATACCTCAACAGCGCGGTAGATGCGTATGACGCTTCAGATGATTGCAGTTTCCCACTGTTGTCTCATTTTCCATTCACGAGTACAGCAACGGCATCGTGCATGGACATTTCGAGTCTAGCCAAACACTCCGAAGATGTCAGCGCGACAACGGCGGCATTTATGAAAAGGAAGAGCGCGTTTGGTCTGTGGATTAACATTAGAATGATTGTCCCCCCGTCTTTACCAACCTTCAAATTTCCGCTACACGCTGCAGGCGCATACGGGCTGGAGCGAACAGCAGAGTTGCTTCTAGACTCGGGGGCCGATATCAATGCGTCCAGCAGACACGATGGCTCAGCCCTCTGCGTTGCATCATATCACGGCCACAAGGACACCGTTCGGTTCCTCATAGACAGAGGGGCCGACATGAACCTGGCATCCGACATTTTCGGCACCCCCCTGGAATCTGCTTGCTACGGAAATCATCGAGACGTCGCTCTGCTGCTCCTGGAGCGAGGAGCTGATGCTACTCGATACTACCACAACGACCCACTCTTGGAGGCTGCAACCAGGGGTGACGAACATATCGTTCGCATGCTCTTGGACCACGGAGCTAATGCCAACGTGACCAACCCAAGATTCGGCACACCTCTCCTAGCGGCCTCAAAGCATGGTCACCAGGCCGTCGTCCGGATTCTCCTAGATAAAGGAGCCGACGTCAGGGTGCCATCGACCCTTGGTTCTACCCCCCTTGAAGTAGCAATATATGCCGGTCACCAGGATATTGTCCAGATACTCCTAGATGGCGGAGCGGACGTCTATGCACGCGATGAGGAGCGCTATGGTACTACCCTTTTCGCTGCTTCATTGTACGGCCAGCCACGCATTGTCCAGCTCCTCCTTGATAAGGGAGCCAGTGCCAATTTATTGTATCACGATGGGTTTTATAGCCATGCTTTACAAATTGCCTCGGAGAGGAGCAACCGGGACACCGTTCAGGTGCTCCTAGACGCTGGGGCTGTCTATCCGCCTGGAGGTGCCAAGTGATGAGTGTGGCTGGGACTGGAGAGAAAAATCGGTTGTCTAGGAATTATACATATGCGTGTGTGTGTGTATAGAGAGATGTAATTACTTAGAGCATACACATTACACAAAATCGGCCTGAGGTCTGGTAGCTCGGCCGCAATTATACATGTTGTCGTCAAGTTGAGTGAGGATACACAATATGCATGTTGCCGATGGTAGTAGCTGCAACCTGATGGGGGGATATACGCCTGAGGTTATCAGCTAAGAATTGAGCAGTATTGGTCGCTTCAAGAATAGCAGTAGCAGTATTCCAATAAAGATAGTAATAAGATGTTTCCAGGCCGTCCAATATATAGTGACAATGTGGTAGACGCAGGTTCCATGTTGGCGCACCTCCTTTAACCAGCAGCATGGTGCACGTGACCCGCCCCATCACGGTTGGACACCTTGCAACTCGTGTCTCGAACCCCCCCAATCAAGCAAGCTACCAGAACAAGCCAACTTGTCAACGCCCCGTCTCCCTCCCCGCCACGGTTGACGCGCTCTTCATTTCCTCTCCTTCTTTTTCCTTTGGACTGCTGTGTGTTTTTCCCAGTTCCTCGTGTATCCTCGACGACCATGGCTTTCCCCCGAACGATTCTGCACGTCCTGTGCAGCCTGCTTGTGCTCCTTGGCGCCGCCGACGCCCTCAAGCTCGACGTCACGGCTCACACTGGTCGCGAGACGCAGAAGAAGGAGCGCTGCGTGCGAAACTTTGTCGCCAAGGATACCCTTGTCGTCGTCACTGCCATCGTTGGCGGCACCAAGGGTGATGGCATGATGGTCAACATTCACGTATGTGTTTTTTCTTCCTCTTGTTATTGATCCCTGGAGCTAGCTGGCTGCTCCACTTGATATACCCCCTTGTCCCCCCCGGCTGACATTGAAATGTGTTTATATAGATCCGCGATGCCGAGGGCAACGAGTACGGTCGCCCGAGAGACGTTGTTGGCGAGTCGAGGACCGTGTTCACCTCGCACTCTGATGCTGCCTTTGATGTCTGCTTTGAAAACATTTCCACAGGATGTACGTTTCCTCCCTTTCTTGTCACCCCAAGCAAGCCTCATCACAACATGAACATGAATAAGAGCGAGGGAATCAGGAGAGTAGCAGTATACTAACATGCGGGAAAACAACAGCCAAGCGCCCCAACCCCGCCACCCGCTCCATCGAACTCGACGTCGACATTGGCGCCGACGCCAAGGACTGGGCCGCCATCCAGGCCACCGAGAAGCTCAAGCCCGTCGAGGCCGACCTCCGCCGCATCGAGGAGCTCACGGGCGAGGTCGTCCGCGACATGGAGTACCTCCGCAGCCGCGAGCAGAAGCTCCGCGACACCAACGAGAGCACAAACACGCGCGTCAAGTGGTTCGGCATCGGCACCACGTGGCTGCTCATCGGTCTGTGGGGATGGCAAATCATGTACCTGCGCGCCTACTTCCGCTCCAAGCATCTCATCTAAGCGTCTCTTCTATTCTTCCTCTTGTTCTCATTATTTTTACTTTTTTTTTTACTTTTATGCTCTTGTTATTATGGCACATGCGCAAATCCACTTTCCGCCCCTTGGCAACATACGATACAAATGGGTGGAATCACTTATGTTTTTGATAACAAAGAAAGAAACGATGGAAAGATGCCAATGGGATTTGATAAAAAAAGGGAGGGTTGCGGTCAAAGGGCAACCTCTTTGTTTTTTTGGGAATGGTATATCAGTTTTCTATGGTCTGGTCTGTGGAGTTGGCGCAAACACGGGATATCTCTCTCCTCGAGAATCCCGTTATTG
Organism: Geosmithia flava; assembly: GCA_900188565.1. Classification (NCBI taxonomy): domain Eukaryota; kingdom Fungi; phylum Ascomycota; class Sordariomycetes; order Hypocreales; family Bionectriaceae; genus Geosmithia; species Geosmithia flava. The sequence goes on from FYEV01001630.1 coordinate 12,392, forward strand.
CTGCGGCGTTGGTTTTCATGTAAATGGTAGATGGGAATGAAAAGCAAAGAGAAAATAAGCATGATTCATACAACGAAACTAGTACGAATGGCCAACAGATGGTGAACGTAGATGCCATGCATGCTTAGTAGTCATCATGTGAATTGTTAAGCCAGCGCGGGAGTTGCGGGAATGGTTCGGCCTCGGCCTGCCTCGTCCCCAAGGCCCCATATTTTCTTTTTGCCATCGTAACAGACGACGACAACACCCGTCCAGCCCACGACATAACATCCTCACCAACAAAGGCCCCTCAACAAGAAGAGCCCCGTCTTCTTCCTCTCTACCGACAGAAAAATGTCGGCACCGACCTTCCTATGCCGCGCTCTACGCGCCAACCGTCGTCTAGCCGTCCCATCGATGCGTCAGCCATTCCGCGCCACCCTATCGACGACGACCCCCCGTTTCAACAGCAGCAACAGCAACGGCGAGAAGACGCCCGGCGAGATTGGCGTAGGCGAGCTAGAAGGAGCCGAATTCAAGATTGAGCCACTCCGTCGCGTCGGCGAAGACGACAAGACGAAACGTGCACGTCTCCTATGTATGTTCCTTCTTCCCCCCTTGTCTCTCTCTCTCTCTCCCTCTTAAACCCAAAAAAATATCCTAACAAGAGGTGTGTGATAAAAAGACCAATCTCGCAAGCGCGGAACCCTAGAGTCAGACCTCCTCCTCTCGACCTTCGCGTCGACGAACCTGTCCGGCATGACGCGCACCCAGCTAGACCAGTACGACCGGTTCCTCGACGAGAACGACTGGGACATATACTACTGGGCCACGCAGCGGGAGAGCGACTTCTCGACGAACCCCTCGACGGCCAACTCGGCCGTGGCCGAGAGCGACGCCAGCGCCACGGACCCATCCAACGCCGACGACGCCAAGGTGCCGCGCGACCAGCCCGTAGGCGAGTGGGCCCAGACCGTCGGCGCCTTCCGTCCGGCCTACAGGCCTGTGCCGCTCAGGTGGAGGGACAGCGAGATCCTCGAGCTGCTCAGGGCCCATGTGCGCAGCAGGAGCGTCGATGGCGATGAGGGTACCGGTATGGCTTTCATGCCTAAGCTTCAGGAGTAGGATAGGACACGTGCTTGAACTACTTCATGTATCTGTACTCGTATAAAAAGGATCATGTAAAAATATAATATATATATTCAAGAAAAGAGAGACAATAAAACACCACCATAGATTTTGATGTCAATTGCTTGGTGAAAGAGAAAGAAAAAAAGCAGAGGGAGTATATATGTATATAAATAAGAAAACAAAAAAGCACACGCCTTCGTAATCATCATAATCCCAGAACATTTCAACAACTCCGTTTCCCTCTGGTTTTGTTTTTCTTCTCTTTCTTTCTTTTGGCTCCTAAAACTCGTGGGGAACCTCGAATTAACCCTCCCCTCCATCAGGCAGCATAGCCCCAAGACTACGTAACACCTCCATGATGGGCATATGTCTCGTCCCGGCCCTCTTCTTCTCCTCATCGTCCCTTTCGCGTAGCCTCCGCGCGCTCAGGCCGAGGACCTGGTCTGCCTCCTGCCCCGCCACGCGCACCCTCTGCTCCAGCTTGTGCACGTTATCCGCCAGCAGGTCGACCTGCAGCTCCAGCGTGCCACGGACGTCGCGCAGACGCTTCTGGGTGGTCGCCCGCACCGTCTCAAACGGTTCTGCCTCTGAGTCTAGGTACCGGTGTATACGACCGTCCTGTTCGTCTAGCAGGTCGAAGTCGGGGAGCTCAATGTTTTCCGGGTGCTCTACCTCGGATTCTGATAGGATAGGTGGCTGCTCTGGCGGTGGTTTTCGCATGGCTAGCCATGCTTGCTTTTCTTCTTGTAACCTGTATTTTCGGTCAGAGGACTTGTGAGAGGGAAGAATGAAATATTCAAAACATACCTCTTAATATTCTCCTCCAATTGTAATATCTTCTCATCCAGCTCTTTATTCCTCGGATTCGGCTGGAGTACCACGGGTGGTGCGCCTAAACTCGCCTCGTCATCTCTACTGAACCAGTCAGAGAATTCTGACCGTGCGGCGAAATCCTTGAGTAATTGATCTTGAATAGCGCGTGCTGTTGTTTTTTTTCTTGGTTAGCAAGGTATCCACATGCACACACAAGTTCGTGTGTTGGGAAGATAGTGGAAGAGAGAAACATACCACCATGAACAACTCCCGCATTCTTACTCCCGAGCTTGGGCTTGTCCGACAGAGCCCGCTCCCCACACCAGGTAAGAAGCTGCTTCATGCGTCTCGGCTCAGGCAGACCCTCAGCCTCGATATGCTTGTAGAACTCCGTTGTCCTGACCTCGCGGTGCGGAATGGCCGTCTGCCCATTGTCGATGAGCGAGCTTGCCCTCCGTCCCCGTGTGCCCAGACTGCTCCTTCGGTTTCCGCTGCTGTCGTTGCCGCCGCCCTTTTTGCGCATCTCCTTGTTTCGGTTGATGATTGGCGTGTCGCTCATTGGCAGAGTAATCATTTTCGTCTTTGATCCTCCCTGCGGTCGCGCGTCCTCCTGCTCTTCTGTCCCAGCTCTTTCTTTTGGTCCACCCTTCGGTCGCTCTTCTGTTCCCGCTCTTCTTGATCTTTGTGATCCCTCCACTCGTTCTTCCGTTGCCGCCCTCCTCGTCTTCTGTAGTCCTCCATCATGTCGCAAGTCCTGCTCTTCAGTCCTTGCTCTGGCCGTTCTTTGCGATTGCGCCCGTCGCGGCGGTGAGTCAAACAGAGTAGCATCACCCCTGACTGTCTTTCCAGCACCGTTTCCATTACCATTGCCATTCCTTTGTTGTTGTTGTGGTTGCGGTTTCGATCTCTCAGTCGAATGATCAGGCGTATTAATCCTTGGACTCCTCCTCGTGGGGGCAATAGTTCGTTTTATCGTAGCCGTAGCCGGAGCCTCGACAGAAACACCGCGCGTCGTTCTTGACTCCTCTTGCACCGGCACCGTCGGCGCTGGCGGCACCTCAGTCTTGACCCTCTTCGACTTCCTGACAAACTGAAAATCATCATCATTCTCAAAGTTTGCCGCTGCCGCCGAAGTAGTCGCGCCACCTCCCTTTCCCCGTTTGTTTCTTCCTACTCCATCTTGATTGTTTGTCCCCATGCTAACGAGTTGGAGGGCCCGAGTTTGCACGAGGGTCGTCATGGATGGCTGGGTGGTGAATTCATGGGTATCAAGGTAGTCAAAGTCGAGAAATTCGTTCCCAAACTTTTATTCGCGCCGAGAAATTGGTTTTTGCGTCTTGGTTGTTCAAAGTTGAGAAGCGTGGTGGTCGTGTTGGTTGATCAAGTCGCGTAGGAGGAGGGGTGGAATGCGGTGTTCCCAAGTCGCGTCACGAGAAAGGTAGGCGTTCGGGTTTGAGTTGCGACAAAAATGGTTCCGGGGGGGGTTGATGCGCGTCTGAGAGAAGATGCCGACCGAGTGTTCTTCCGTACGTAAAAGCGTATAATAATCGTCGTGTTGTTTTTGCGCGCGCGCGCAAAAAAAGGTAGAAAGCGTAGCTTGGGTTGGACAGAGGGGGGGGGAGAAGAGGTATCGCGTTGGTGGTGGTGGTTTGGGTCTTCCTTTCTCGGCTGCTCTCTTGTTTACCTTGGTCGCTGAGGGATTCATGGGGATACTACTACGGAGGTCGCTATCAAAAGTTGTTGCTAACCCCCCTGTTAGACCCCCTGTAACCAAGAGTGAATTCATACCTACTTACTAGATATAATTGCTCTAGCTTAGGTATCTATTACCTTCCTACCCCCCTTTTTGCCTCTTTTGAAAGGAGTACAAGGGCCGCTATAGCCTACCTCAAGACCGCTGTAGCTTACCTCAAGACCGCTGTAGCTTACCTCAAGACCGCTGTAGTCTGCTGCAAGGTTACTATCACGTCCTGTCTTACTATTATTAGAGATATAATTTCTACCGTACGAATTACTCTATTAAGGGTTTCTTTCCTTTTCCGAAGCGTTATTATTTACAGGGGGGTTAGCAACAACTTTTGATAGCGACCTCCGTACTAACTCGTACTAACTTGCATGAAATACGCTAGTCTTGTTTCGGCAATGTACCGTCTGCACCGGTGTCATCTCCATGTCACGTGACCTGATTTTCTTTAGAGTCTCATTGTGTATTCACCCACCTCTTTATTACATGTCATGCAAAGTGCTTCAAGATATTCACATGCGTAATACATAGACAAACTCCAAAGATATTAAAACAAAATCGTCAATTCTTACACTGAAAAATAAAAGCAAGCATTACTGCTTTGAATAATCTAGTTATACCAAGACCAGGATGAAAAAAAGAACACATCTCCCACCAGGCAATGGCCCAAGGAGAACTCCTCGAGATCAAACCCGGTGATCCTGAGAGGCAGTTGAGAAGGGAAAACATGAAGCAAAGTTTCCACCCCCAATTCCAGATAACATCTTGCCAGCAGTGTTTCCTTCTTGTTCGTTCTTCGTTTGTCAGCCTCCCCCTTTTTTGTTGTCCAAATCCATCCATCGTTCCATTTCGCCCGCACCGTTAACTTTTTTTTTGCCGCCTGATTCTGCCACTCCTGCTGGATATAACTGTTTACCTCGTCCCCTTGGTAATAATAAAGTCTGAGAAGGGGAGTAGAGCCTCTTCTCGTCCCCTTAATAATAGAAAGAGAGAAAGAAAAGAGAAAAGAAAACGTAATGTTATGCATCCAATGTCATCAACACCGTCCGTGTTTGTGTGCCGAGTGTACATATCCTTGAAAGAAAAGAGAGAGAAAAGCAAAAAGCAAATAACAAATAAAACAAAACCGTGTCCTTACGATCCTTCAAACGCCCTGGAAGAAAAACAATAATAATAGTAATAAAATAGGTCGAAGCACGGGTAGTCCCCGTATGATGTCGGAGCCCACCAACACCTCACCTGCATCGCCGGGAGCCAAGAGATCAAACCATGAACAATACATAAGACAACTGATAATCATGCCAGGTGCTTGCACCACATCGTCGTACCGATATGCCCATGCGTTGAGCATCCAAAGGCACTGGAGATCCATGCCTGATTGCAACAGCCTCGTTCGAGGTGAACTCGCAAACAGGAGTGTACACTTTCATTTGTCCCGGTCGGAGCCACCATCACTTCCAGCGTGTTTTGGTTGTTCTATTCTTCTCGCTGTGCCATCACCGTCTTCAGACTTCGAGTCTTGGCCTTTTGGCAAGCTGGCAGGGTGTGTAATGCGTTCTGTGGATGGCTTCTCTGTGGATGGCTTCTCCGTAGATGGCTTCTCCGTAGATGGCTTCTCTGTGGATGGCTTCTCTGTGGATGGCTTCTCCGTAGATGGCTTCTCTGTGGATGGCTTCTCTGTGGATGGCTTCTCTGTGGATGGCTTCTCTGTGGATGGCTTCACTGTGGTAGGCGGATCTGGGGGCGTCGAAAGAAATGATGGCCGCGGACCCTCTAATACTGACGGAAACGCTCTCATGGATGCTGGTAATCGTATCTCTCCGTCCGGTCCTCGTTGCAGTGGTTCGTGTCCCGGTCCTGGCGGTGGCAATCGCCTCGGTCCCTGCGATACGGCTGGTGATGATGTTGGCAGTGCTAATTGCGTCGGTCCCCGCGGTACGGCTGGTGATGATGTTGGTGGTACCGATGGACTTGGCTGGGACTTTTTGCCTTTGGGGTGTTCCCTCTAGGAGAAGCGCCTTGGGACGCCCTGCCCAGCCATGACGGGCTGATTGGCCATAGGGCCAGTCATCTGGTAAGGGTTCATCGGGGGGTTGAATGGGTCAGGCTGCTGCGGCACCTGGCCTACCTGGCCCAAGTAGTTCCCGTGCATGCCTTGCTGCTGCGTGACGGGGCAGTCCTTGTGAGCCAGGAGGAGCGTCTTGAGGTTAACTACCTCCTCTCGGAGCTGCGAAATCTGCGTCGACAAGGCCTCATTCTCATTGGAAAACATCTCGACCTTGCTCTGGAGATTAGCCAGCCACTGCTTCTTCCGCTGGCGACATTTGAGAGCCGCAACACTGAACAGCAAAACAGGTTAGTATTCGTCAAAAACTCTAGGCGCAGGGAAGAGAATGGAGGATATCATTCATCTCCCCAAGGAATCCACGTTTCTCGTTGGGATAAACATACCGGTTGCGCTCCAAAAAGTTTTTGCGTTTTTCTTCGTCGGTCATCCTGGATTTGTTGCCACTCTCGTCTACTTTCATGTCCTCGTCGTCTGACGGCTCGGCACTCATACTATCGTTGAACGAGATATTGCTGACGCTGTTGTTGTTGCCTTTTGTCTTCTTGCTGGGCGGGGCCTTGGAGGGAGCAGGCTCCTCTGCTTTCCTCCTTCCGTTGGCGGTTGCGTTGGGGTTATTGTTGTTGGCAGCAGCGTTCTTCTTGCCAGCCTTTCCACGAGCCGTCTGCTTGGGCTGGTCACTAACGTCGGATCCAATACTGTTCTCGCTCACACCACGAACAACGCCAGCACCGTTTCCGGGCGCGTTTGCGTCGGGCTGAATAGCGCCCACAGGAGGTTGCTGCTGCTGATGCTGCTGAGCCTGGGCCTGGGCCTGGGCGGTTGGTGCCGATGCTGGTACGGCGGTGAACTGGTTGGTGGGTTGCGTTCCGTTACGGCCCTGGGCACCCTGTGCGAGCATAAACAGGCCGTTGGCAGCGTCGTTGTCGTGAGGATCAAACGTCTTGGGCTCCGACTTCACTTGGGCGGTGCCGTTGGGCATATCCTGGGGTTGAGAAGTCACGCTCTGCTGGGGCGGGGGTGCCTTCTGAGTTTGCGGGGCCTGCTGAGGTGGCTGGGGTTGTTGTTGCTGTTGTTGTTCTGAGGCGCCGTTGGTAAGTTCCCTCTTGGCAGCCGCGCTCATAGCAGTACGGTGGAAGTCGATGGTGTTGGGGGTGGCGCCGCCGCTGGCGAGCTGAGAGATGAATGCCTGAGCACTGGGAGATGGGGCAGGGAACATAGACCCGCTGCCGCCGGGAGTAAGACCTGAACGCAACGAAGACTCGTTGGGCGTAGGGAAGCCGCCACGGAGATGCTGTGTGTCACCAAAGTAGTCGTTGGCAGGTCCAGAGAGCATAGCAGGGCTCAAAGGTCCGGTACGCAGAGAACCTCCTCCCCAGTTGAAAGGTGTCGCGTTGCTTCCCGGTAGGAGGGACGAAGGCGAGGTCAAGGTATGGACAGAAGGAAGCTTGGTACCACCTGGGGTCTCGGGTTGACCTTCTCCCCCGAAGGACTGTTCAAAGGGATTGGGCTCCAGGCTGAGTGATCCCCCGCCTGGCTGGGAGAAGTAGTCGGGGCTGTTGGATCCGTTCTGCTGTTGCTGTTGCTGACCGGGTCGGGGAGGTGGTGCCAAGGGCTTGGCCGGTTCGGCATTGGACGGGCCGTCGTTCTTGTTAGAATTGGAAGTCTTTGCGTCTGTGGTGACGTCTGTCCGAGGCAGGACCATGTCAGTAAAAGGAAGATGACCAGAAGAATTGATGACGACAATGGAAGGATTAAAAGAAAGCAGGAGCAAGGCACAGGACCAAGACGGAATACGCTTATCGGTAGGGAAGAGGGAGAGGGGGGAGGGGGGGCAGAAGAATCAAGCTCAAGACGCAAACAAGGTTGCATCATGGCTTGTTCAAGATGGGGTAGGAGGCTTTGCTTACCTGGACGTGGAGGAGACTTGTCCGTCTTTGGAGGCGTCTTGGAAGGACGGTTGCTTGTGCTGGCAACAGTGGCTGCTCCCATGATTGACGATGATGTAGTGGTGTATTATTATTATAATGGGGAAGGTTTGGGACGGGTGGGGGGGTGTGGGAGAGGGAGGTAGAGTTGGGGAGGGCCAGAGACTAATGAGGTCACAGAGACCAAGATGGGCAAGCACCCAAAGTAGTGGCCCTCGGTATTAAGGAGGGGGGGCGAAGAGTTGATGGAGAGAAAAAGTAATGATATAATACTTTTTTTTTCCAGCTTGGGGAATGCTAGAAAGAGAAACGAATGTTGTTGTTTTTTTCTTGTTATTCTCGGCGTTCCTTGGTAAAGGAGGAAGAGGGTTGGTGGTTGTATGTGGGTAGGGAAAAAAAGCCCGTTCTCTTCTCTTTCTCGACAACACCCAAAAAGTGTTCGTCCTCTCTTTTTTCTTCTCGTACGGTTTCTCTCCCCCTTTGTTTGTCGGTTCGCGTGGCCGGGCCGAGGGAGGGCAGGGTATAATGATAAATCGCCCGGTGCGACGATGATTGTCTATTTGACTTGTGAAGCAAACCCTTCTTGTTGCCGGGCGAGGGCAATGTGGTGCGTTTTCGAGGCGAAAGGGGAAAAGAGAGAGGGAAAAAAACGAGTCGGGGGAGGAAAGGCGCTACACACAATTCTGCGCGACCGGCCGCAGCAGGGATGGCGAATAGAAGGGAAAAAATAACGATGCGTAACCAAAAGGGGACCCTTTGGGCTTCGAAATCGAACAAGGAGAAAAAAGCAGGCTTCAAAGAAACCTAGCAAACAATACTGCCTGTAATCGATTCGTAGTATTCCTGGGCGTGTATGTTTTGCTCGCGTGGGTTTGCTAAGAGGGTCGCAGGAGGAGCAGGTGGATTGAGAAAAGACGTCAGAGATGACGTTGTGAAGAAGCGGCCGAAAGAAAAGAAGGGCGGCGGGCTCTCTCTCTCTCTTCTCTCTCTCTCTTCCTTTTTTTTTCCTCCCCCCCCCNCAGCCCACTCATCACTCCATTAGGGGATTTCTTCTAGGGGGTGAGGGGTGTGGATGGTGCGCTGACAAACGTGAAATGACTTGGCACTGTGTCGGGACGGTGCTTCAGGGACTTTGGGGGCTTTTTACTGGCTGTCGTCGCTACAAGTACACCCACCACCGATCCGTCAAGTGGAAGGCCCTGCACGGTTGCTCTCAGTTGAACTCTCAGTGGTTGAGTGGCCTAATCCTCAGCGGCCTGCACTCCATCCATCAGCACTCCATCAGTGGCTACCCACCCATAACACAATGGGCCGCCAGTAGCAGCACCAGATCAGGGAGAGGTTGAGAGGTCCCGTCACCCCCGATCGTCGCGATGACGACTTTGTCGCGTGTGTCGTCAGTCTTTATTACGGGAGTATAACGCAGTACTCCTTCGGTAGATGTCAGTACGGGAATACAGGGACAAGTACAGAGTACTTTCAGTATGGCATCATCATCTCTCTCTCTCTCTCTCTGTTTCCCCTCCAAATTTTCTTTCCTTCCATCAATCCTTCTTTCTTCACCATGAGTAACAGAGCCAATTCTCAACCACTCTCCGAAGGCAAAGCACACCTTCTATTTGATCATCCAGTCCCACCAAATTACGGATCTACTAATCCTACTAACTCGTACGACTACCCAGAAGTGCGAGTGGGAAATAAACCAAAGAGAACGAGTGACAGTACAACTACGTACATTTTGCTCCGTTGTACTCCGTACCCGAGGTGTGTGTGTGTGTGTGTGTGTGCGTGTGTGTGTGGTCCCCACCCTCGAACATTTTCCCAACACTGTGCGACCCAAGTGTGTCTCCAGTTTTCCTCCTCATTAGTACGAGTCCTCAGTGGTACAAAATGTCGTTCTGGTGGGGTCCCCACCCCTGCCCCTTCCCACACGCCACTGCACAAATCGTAATCGTCATAGGTTGACAATGGAAGCGATAACGTCAGGCTCGAATCGTTTTCAACGTCGGTGAGCAGAGAAGTTGAGGTGCAAAAGAGGTATTATAGGTACTACCCTTAATGCTCTAGTAGATGTACTATGGCAGCTTCTTTCTGCACTTTTTTCTTTCTTTTTTTTTTCTTCTTTTATCTTGTCTCCTTCCTCTTATTCTCTTCCTTCTAATAATGCTTTACTAATGATCCATTCGAAAAAGAGAAAAGAATTGGGCAGGTGGGGTGGGGCCACCTTCCTACTCGTACTATTCTCTTTTTACGACTTCTAGCACGGAACACGCAAGGAAAAACTCGGGGGAGGGGGGGAGAAAGGGAAGAAAACTCTCCAGTTATTATTATATAAGCAGACAAGAAAGAGTAACATTGTCCCGGAAATAACGCCCCTAGTTGAAATGATATAATTTTTTTTAATTGGGTCCATCCAACCAGCCCATTTTCTTCCACTGTCTATTCTTCCACTCTGCAGCCTGTACAGAGTACGAGTACAGGTGTACGGAGTACTTCCGTACTTTAATCCGTTTAAAAGTACTTCCCTCTCCATCTCTTCCTGCACCAGCACAGGTATTTTTCTCGGTCTTTTCCACATGTACTCCGTACCGTCTCGTACTTTGATGGGGTAAATATACTCGTGGAGAGGGGGTGGGAACCACCTTCCTCTTTCCCTCTTGGTACCCCGGGGAAAAGCACCGATTGTGAATAAGAAGCTGCAAGCGCTGCAAGCAAACGAGTAGAGAAGTAAAAAGACGGCCCCCTCATTCTACCTGTACAAAATCGATACAACGTACCGTACGAGCGACACCCGTTTGTACAAACCCGGCCGATGCGGAAGACCAATCTGTCTAGTCTACAAGAACGGGCGTACTGTACGCGACGTGTTCAACCGTGTGTTGTGTCCGTCCCGCACACACACACAACAAACCCTTTTTCCCACCTGTAGTCCGTGCCGTGACAATTACCAAAGAATGACGTCAAGCAAAACAAGTACATAACTCGTACTTTACTCTGTGCAAAAAGAAAAGAAAAGATGGTTCAGTTTTTGGCGTGCACCCAAAAAAACAAAAGGGGGTGGCTTGTTTCCTTCTTTTTTTTTGACTTGTCCATGAGAATCAATGTCTTGCTTCTTTATTGTAAAATGTCCTTGTTTACCTCGACTGTAGGAATATGCTTATGACAGTCCTTTTTTTTTTCTTCCTTACGTTACTAATTAATACGTGGCGTTCTACTCTCTCAAGGGGGTGTGCATATGTGCCGTCGTCCGCGTACCGTTATACGAAGGGGGGTGTGGATACGGCGTACTTGAACAACAGACGCGTTCATATCGTGTTCATATCGTGTTCAGTCGGAGAATCATGATTACAATCGATTGCGTGGCTGGGCTGGGGAGTGTTTACTCCTTAATTATCATTGTTACATGATGTTATCCATATAACTTAAAAGTTGAGAACAAAAACATATATCCTGGCGTCTTTTGAAAAAAAAAGTCCTTAACTCGTACGATTGTATGATACTATTACCGTTACTTGAGTAAAAAGACTCATGAATAACCTTTCCTTCTAGTCAAAAACACACTTTCTTTCCTAAATCATCCAAAAGGGAAACAGACAAGTCAGTCGGGGGTAGATGGCTTAAACTTGGTTCAAGGTTGTAACTCATCGAACACGAGAAAGAAAAGAAAAGAGTCCTATGATCTTGACAAGTGTCAGTCAGGTTGGTTTGACAACAAAAAAAAAAACTTCCCGTGTAACCCGCCTTTGTTGGCTTTTAGAGTATCCCTTAGACCACCCTTAGAGCATATTTTAAAGTGCGTGCAGCCACCGGCTAGCCAGCCACCTTACATGGATTTCATAATCCATCTCTCAATCGAGGTAATCAAATTGCCAAGATAATCAACATCAACTCATCTTGTCCAAGCCACCCCGTGAAACAAACGCCTCCAGCCTCAAAATGACGTATGAGTTGAGATTGAATAATCCTCCTAGCTAGTACTACTACTACTACCTAATAATGCTGCTTCAACAATGTGCCACCCATGTTTAACTCTTTGTTCTTGTTTTCCTTGTGATCGGACTTGAATATCTCATCCACAATTTTTGATAATATCTTTCATCAATTCTCGTTCAATCATTCATTTCATCTCCAGGCATTCAGATCACCTGGCACGCATGTGCCAACCGTCCTTTTCTCTCTCCAACAGCAAATTTTCCCACCATGGCCAAAAACCTTGTTCGGTGATGCAGCGGCAATAGCTCAGACAATGTCAGAGACAGAGGCAGGTCCTTGACCTTACCAGCCGCCAGCGTTATCATCGTAGCCAATGGCCCCGGTGGTCATACCGGTGTCAAAGCCACCAGCGTTATCGAAGCCGACAGCGTCATCGAAGCCGACAGCGCTGTCACCTCCGCCAAAGTCAACTTGGTCGCTGTCCGTGGGCACATCACTATGCGGTGGCTCCTGACATCTGACATGAGTGTGCCCGAACTTTTGGCAGTTCTTGCACTGCACCTTGCTCCCTGAACACAGAGTATTAATGGTTTTCCCAGAGTGTGCGTGTGTGTGTGTGGAAAGATTTCGTCGGGACTTACAATCCGTGGGTTCAGGGCAGTCGCGGCTCATATGGCCCGTCTTCTCGCAGTTGCGGCAAGTCACGAGGTCCATGTTGCGAGGCTGGTCGCATTCTTTGGCAAAGTGGCCTTCCTGGCCACAGTTGCGACATCCCCCGCCTCCGCCACCACCTCCCTCGGGACAGTCCCTGGCCATGTGTCCAGCTTTTGTCCGCAGTTAGTACGTGTGGAAGTGAGGACGGAAAGGGGTCGAATATGGGCAACTCACTCTTCTCACACTTGCGGCAGGTCACGTTGTCCAGGTTTAGGGGCTCTTCGCAGTCGGAGGCCTTGTGTCCAGATTTCCTGTTTGGTAGCCATTAGCAACGATCCACCTGAGGAGCCATGCGACGTTGGAACTCACCCGCAGTTCCGGCAAGCGAACTTGTCCACACGAGGCTCGGTGCCTAGTTACACATTGTAAGATGACTGTAGGATATCATAGAGAGAAGGGAAGGACGAGACTCACAGTCACGAAGACGATGGCCCTCGAGTTTGCAGTTGAAGCAAACAGTAGGCTCCTCGTTCTTCTCGCGAGGAGGCTCACTGCAAGACTTGGAGCCGTGGCCGAACTCACCACAGTTGTAGCAGCGCTGCTTTCCGGACTCGACAGTGTCCCCAGCGTCGTCGAGACGTCCGAGCAGGTCATCCCTAGACTCGGGCCAGCCCTCCCTCTCACGGGGGCGGCACGGCTTGTCAGAGAACCTGTAGGATATGGAGTACTTCTTTCCCGTGTTCCCCTGGAGGTCCATGTTGGTGAAGGCTCCCACAAGCTGCCTCTCTAAGCCAACGAACCAGAGATCGGTCCCATCGGCGATGAGGCCCTCTTGGATCTCCTTGTAGGTCGGCGTGCCATCCAGAGCCTTGACATATTCCTGCAACGCCTCGCGGGCGTCATCGACGTCCTTCTCCAAAGTGGCCTGCGTCAATTTGGCCCAGGCAGCCTCAGCGTCGAGGTCGGCAACATTGTCGCGGTTGATAGTGCGTGGCTTCTCGCAGGACTTGGCCATGTGGCCTAGAGAGTATGTTAATCCATGGACCCTCTACGACGGAGTGCGGACAGTTTGCTTACCTTCTTCCCCGCAGTTGTTGCAGATCAAAGCCCCCTTGTCAGGGCAGTCCTTGATCATATGCCCAGCCTGTTTGCAGTAGTGGCAAGAAACGGGCTCAGAGGTAGGGCACTCGGCACGGCGATGCCTTCGAGAGTGGCATCAGTCAGAATTCTTCTTCTTTCTTCTTCAAATATAAGGGAAGTTGAAGCAGGTGTCAAGACTTACCCTGGCTCCCCGCATCCAAAGCAGACGTCGTTCTCCCCACCAGCCTGCTCCTGGTTCTCGGTGTTTTCAGCAAAAACTCCGTTGGGGCAGTTGTCCATGTTGTGGCTATGTATCACGAAGACGTAGTGTAAGTACTAGATCATCATTCTGCTCAACAGGTAGTCCTGATATGGCACACTCACTTGTCCTGGCCGCAGTCGCCGCAGCCAGCCTGTCCACCATCGTTCCAGTTGTCGTTGACATCAGCTCCAGAGTTCCAATCAGGAGCGGCATCCTGCTGAGCAGGAGGGTCCGGATTATTGTCCCAGCCCGACATGATCTGTGTGAAGGTTCTCTCGTGTCAGCCAAGTGTCGAGTGCAAGGTAGGACCAGAAGTGACAACACCAGACGAAGGTGTGTATCCTCGACTTCAGTCAGACGAACGGACATGTATGATATATATATATATATCATAGAAGGCAAGTATCGTACCGTGGATTCTTCTTGAACTTGAACAAATCCAGTAGAGAAAAGGAAATCTGTAGACGTGGGTTAGAGAAGCGGGAAGTGGTGATGAAGAAGGAAGGAGGAGAACGCGAACCTTCCACGGTACGCGACTGCTTTTTTATAATTTTCTTGTTCATCCAATTCTCCCCTGGAGTGCTGGGTCAAGACGGAATCAACTGGAAAGATAAGTCACCTAGCTGTTTGGCTCTGGGGGGAGCAGCGGCTGCCAGCTGCCAAAGAGTGCGGAATTCACATATCACCCAGAGATGGCCGCTGTGGTGCGTGCGCTATGCACTATCCCATCCACCTCGTCCACTGGAGCGTTCCATTGTGTAACAGACGAGAGCAGTCACCTCCAGTAGCTGTCCGCTGTTTCTTTTCAGGCCTTCAAGTGTCAAGTCACCTCGGGGCGCTCCTTCCTTCCAGTTCCAAAAGTGACCACAATGCTCATGACCTCGCGGTATGCCTATCCTGGCAGGCTTGGTCCGTGCCCGCAGTCATGTTCAGTCATGGCAGTGAATCCAACGTATGTGAAAGCTTGACCCAAGAGATATATGGGATTCTATCAATTTTTTGTTTTTTTATTACTCCAAAAGATGATAAAAGATGAGGGAGACGTAAGATGAAAAAGGGGGAGAAAGTAATAATAAAAAAAGAACAGAAATTACTTATGACATGAAATATACTTTGGTATGGTAAAAAAAGAGGTTATAAGAAAACAAGGAGTAAGAAAACAGAAAGAAATAAATCATTTCACGACGTAGACTCCCGGCCCTCTATTCACCTTGGGGGGCTTCTCGTCATCATCACTCTCGTCGCCAATCGAGTACTTCCCATCACCACCGCCTCTGCTGCTGCCGCCCGTCGGAGCATTTAGGTTATCCTCGCTCTCACCAAACGCCGAGGCCTCGAGATCTCCCTCGCCAGGTCTCCTCCGGATGCCCCTCATCTCGGTGGCGCCACCGAGGGAGTGGTACGAGGCACCGGCGCCGCCGTCGTTGTTGCCCCGGCTGTTGCGTCGTTGTGTCCAGACAAAGTACCCCCATGCTATGGTGGCAACGATGACAATGACGAGGACGATGCCGCCAGAGCGCCTGTAAGCTTCCCACTTGGCATGGTCGTGCTCGTCGTCGTCATCGTCATCATCGTCATCATTGTCGTCGTCATCGTCGTCCTCGTGTTCGGAATCCCCCTTGCTTCCGCCGACGGTCGTCTCGGGGAGCTTCTCGCCGTCGATACGGCTGTCAGAGGGTTCGCCGCCAATGCTGCTGATGTCGACCCTCATGAAGCGGTCGAGCATGTCGCGCGAGCGGCGGGGCCAGTCAAAGGGCACCATGTGGGATGCATCGTTGAAGAGCACGTAAGTCAGGTTGCGCGCCTCCTGCCAGAATCCGGCGGATTCGCCCTCGAAAGTCCAGTTCCGGCGAGGGGCCCAGTTGCCCGGGCTGAGCTCGAAGCCCTTGCCGCCGCTCCACTCGAGGTCGTTGATGAGGGCCTCAGTGCCGAGGTGGTTGCAGATGAGGTCCTCTGCGCCGGAGAAGAGGAGGATGGGCAGCTGCTCCTCCATCAGGCCGGGGAGGATGTCGAACGCGGGTCGCGAGTTCTTGGCGTTGAAGGCGTTGCCGACGTTGCTGTTGCACTCGGTCCAGCCCATGTTGCGCTGGGGGTTGACGTGGAGGGCCTCGGTCACCTCCTTCCTCTGGAGGTAGGGCTCCACGTGCTCCAGGTCCGGGGGCCAGCTCATGCCGCAGGTCGGGTACGAGTCCCGGAGGCGGATGTCGTACATGTTGATGCACTCCTCCTTGCCGGAGCCATCGCGCAGCTCGTACAGCATCTTACTAAGAATGCTCTCGCACTTGCCGTAGTCGATGTGGCCCGGGTCCTTGGCGATCACCTGCTTGCACTTGACCAGATCGGCCTGCAGTTCCTTGTCCAGGTCGGAGCCCTTCTCCAGCAGGCCCTTTTCGTAGCCGAAGTTGAGATACGCGTCGTACTGGTGGTTGGGGGAGATCCAGCCGTTGCCGATGACCAGGCCCTTGAGGTTCCACTGCCTGTCCTTTTCCTTCTTGTTTCGGTCCAGAATCGCTCGCGCAATGTAGGGGATGTGCTGGCCGGCGTACGACTCGCCGGCAATGTAGAGCTGGGAGGAGAAATCATGTTAGCATAAGAAACGAGTGGTATGGGAGAGAAAAGAGGAAGAATGCTCACGTCATCACGCTCGTAGTGCGGGAACATGGCAAAGAACTTGTCGAGAAAGATGAGAAAGTGCTCGGCCATAGTATCCAGCTCGTGAATGTAACTATCGGTATCGACGTAGCTGAAGCCAGTGCCGACGGGGTTGTCGACAAAGAGGAGGTTGGCAAACTCGTTCCACGACCCATTGTTGAGCTCGAGGTGGTCCTTGTCCTTTACTCGATAGGGACCAATCTCCATGAGAGCGCCATCCTCGGAGCTGCAGCCGGGACCGCCGTTGATCCAGATGACGGTGCGCTGCTTGTTGGCGATGTGTGCATTCTGGTAATGCCAGAAGAAGAGGTTTCCGTTGTGTTCGGCGTTGACTTCGATGTGGCTGTGTGGTGATGGAACCATGACACGTCAGCTTGGCGGGGAGACAAAAAAGAGAGGTACGGCCTCTGCGGTATCGAACTCACCCAGCATGCATCTTGATGGGCGACGCATCTTCAGGGACACCGGGAAGGTCGCGAACATAGTAGTCGGCGGCCGAGGGCTCGGCGATGGCAGCGACGGGCCACAAGGCCAGGGCCAAGGTGGCGGACCACAACCGCATGGTAGGAAGGACCATGACGGAAGCACGCGCGTGTGGGAAAGTCGGAGGCGAGGATGCGGCCTTCAGGAATGAAGAAGAGAAGAAAGGAACGACTGCCCACCCGGAAATGCAGACGCCTAAAACAAAAACAAGAATGTTCCTATCAATGGCGGATCATGGGATAGAGTTCACATGGAAAAAGGAAGGTTTGAAGAGATTGGCCAAGGGCCAGTTTGGGGGGGAAGGAATGGTAGAAGAGGAAAGGAAGCAAAAGGGATCCCAGGGGGCGGCGGAGGGTCCAAAAGGCGTCGGAGGTTAGATGGCGGGAGGGTCCGGCAGCGTTTTGAACAGAGGTGGCATTAACCACGACAGCGGTAATACGACGTAGTAATATAATACTAGTAGTAGTAGTAGTACTACAAGTAGCAACAGTATGGGTTCGCTCCCAATGACTGCCCGTGACAGTGAGTACCTTATTGATAATATATGGAGAAATACAAGTACCTGTATGACAACTGTAATGAAATACGCAGCTTGATGGGACCTCCTTGTGTGGATCACTTTATCTATTCTTCTGTACTAAGAAATGATTCTATCCCTTTTTCCATTTGACGCCCGGCCAAGGGGTCCCGGACTCCCCCCCAATAGTCCCTCTCCACCCTTTAAAAGAAGAGCCCCCCCCCCTCCCACCAAAAGGCCCCAAAAGACCCCAATGCCGCAATAGCCTGTATTACCCGTAGCCTGTACTTTGAAGATATTACAACAAGCATAAGGATATGAGTTTATAAGTATCCTCTCTCTCGTCATAGTCCCGAGGAATCCAACTTCCCCGTCTTCCGTAATTAGCATGTACTGACTCTGATGAGGTGCACACACAGAGTAATATTACCAGCCCCATCCGATGATGACCTTACTCGTAGTACTCCGTATTACTGCTCGTGGAGTCCAGAGAAGGAATACATGGGATCCTAGAAACATGAATACAAATAGTAATACTCGCAACTCTGTCCTCTGTCCGTGCTCCCCCACAATGTCGAATCGGGATTACTGCGTGGCGTTCTTTTCTTCTTCTTTTTCCACTACGGCTAAGAAGGGGCTTCAATAAGGGATCCATCAATTGACGGAGGGCGGGGGAGCGAGACAAAGAAAACGGCATGATGATGTGTGTGCGACAAAGATTGCCAAGAACTGTTGGTTTTCTTACCCACGCATGTACCAAGCAATGACTTGATATGTAGATTGGTAGTACGAGTATGCAGCCAGTTCAACATGGACTTCTTCTCAAGCTGTCAGCACGGGCTAGACGCGACCGACCTTCATCATGACACCTGTCATGGATGGAAGTTGACACGCGGCGCTGACGCAGACAGATGCCCGTCGCGCCGACTGACTCGCCAACTCTTATCTACCAGCTTTGTAGTCTATAGATCTGGTAATATCAAGTGCGAGTACTAGTAGTACTAGATGAGCCGCATCCTATTCAAAGCACAAGCCTCCATGGTAGTGCGTTCCTCTCCCACATCAATCACCCTTTTACAATCAGACAATATCACAGACTATATCACAGACTATATCACAGTAGATAGTATCTAATATACTCATTGATTAATCTTCTAAAAAAGAAGAGAGAGAAATAAAAATAAACAAAACTTGTCCAAAATAAATGAAAAACTTCCCTCTGCACCTGATGACGACACTGCAACACCTCCCGCAGTGGGGTGCGGGACGCTAAAATACTTTCAAGCTTCTTTTTCATCACCACCTCCACCAGAACCTCAAAAAACACACATATTGACAAAGAAGAAGCACAGTAGTTCCCACACCGAATCCTCTTCTAATCATGACCTCCAACGCCACAAAGACCTTCATCGTCGAGCACCTCGACCCGGAACTCGGCCCGTGGTCCGAGCTCGAGTACCTGACCATTGGCAAGGAGTCCAAGGCCACGGGCAGCAAGTTCATCCTGTCCAGCCTGCCCACGGGCTTCAAGGTGCCCTCCCCGCTGGAGACCAACGACGCCTTCACCGCCGAGAAGCGTGGTGTGGAGGAGCTGTATGCCTCTGACAAGTCGCGCGTGTGTCTTCTTGACCCGTCGGCGTCCAAGGATTTGTCGCCCGAGGATGGCGATGTCTTTGATGCGTTTTTGTTTGGTGGCATCCTAGGTATGTTATGAGATAATCATTGCTCCCCATATTTCCCACTTCTTTCAGCCCATTCCATATTTTTAGTAGCATTCAAGATGAGATTCAAAAAGTGGAAGAGAATAAATAGCAGTTGAAAGCTAACTCGTGATATAGGCGATGATCCCCCGCGAGGTTAGATAAACCCATGCATGCAATACATGATATTGGACAATGTCAGGTCAACTAACAGAAGAGAAAAAAAAATAAGACCGCACCTCTGAACTACGCAAAAAGGGCTTCGAGGGTCGCAGGCTCGGCCCTAAGCAGATGACTACCGACACGGCAGTTCGTGTCACCCGTATCGTCGTCCAGGACAAGAGTTAGTCACCTCCAGTGATATATAAACAAGGCTCTCTTTCTGTGAGAGAAGAGAAGGAGAAAGGAACCTGACTGACTTTCATATAGTCGCCCTCGACAAGGTCCCGTACGTCGACTTTCCCGAACTCAAGTTCAACGAGCACGAGAGCACCGAGATGCCCTTCCGCTACGTCACTGATGAGGCTGGCCAGCCTATCATGCCCGATGTAAGCTCCATCAACATGTACGAACATGTGCGTTGCAATTATAATACTGACTCGTTTCTTTTTCTCAAAGGGTATGAAGGAGTTGATCCAAAAGGATGCGGACAAGGCGGTGGACGATTTGTTCTAGTCCTTTTTCTCTACATGACTTCTTTGCAATGATTATGACGAGACGGACAGAAAACACATGCACACACTCACACAAAAAAGGCGTACAAGATAAGATATGTAAATATCATTTCATTAGATTCAATGTTTTTCTGCTCAAAAAAAAGACCTTTCCCTACAACATAGTCGCCTGCGTGACCCTCCTCTTCACCAGACGCACCCACCTCCTCCTCCGCCACCTGCCCCTCCTGACGGACGAGTCCTCCCCTTCCTCCCAGCTAGGATGCAGGACAGGCGGTCTCGGCCTAGCAGCCTCGGGGGCCTCCACGACTCCGGTCTGGTCGTCCCTGTCATCGTACATGTCGTACACCCACCTCTCGCCCTCGGTCTCTACCTCGACGCCCGTGATGATGCGCTCCTCGACCCACTCCCTGCTCCAGAGGTCGAGCGCCCACTTCTTCTCGCTCCACTGCCAGCCCTCTGGGGCGAGGACGTCGTCGAAGAAGCGGGTGCCGCGGGGCCTGTCGCCCGAGATGCGCGGCTGGGAGAGGGGGTCGTAGGGCGAAGGGGTGAACAGCCAGGGCTCCCACTCGCTCCCGTCGTCCGACACCCTCTGCAGCTCGAACACCTCGACCTCGCGCGTCTCCGGGGCCGAGTCGAGTATCACGTCGCCGGACACCCACCCGTCCCAGAAGGACCTGGCCTCCTCCTCGCGGCCCTGGAGGTGGTCGCGATGGGTGGCGGCCAGCAGGCGCGACACGCTCGGGTGCCCGGAGCAGATGGCCGCCCACCCGAGCGCCAGGGCGATGAACCTCCAGGGCAGCAAGTGGGCCGTGATGGTCATGAAGACGCCGCCGACCACCAGGACCAGGAACACGGCCGACGACAGCGCCTCGTCGCTGAAGTTGGTCAACGGCACCAGCAGCGACACCACCTGGTCGTGGCCCACGCTGAAGTCCTCCATGACGTTCTGCAGATCGCGCATGTTGCGGAAGAAGTCCTTGCTCAGCTCCTTGACCGGCCGCACCGTCGCCGCGGGAGCCAGGGGCGGCCCGCCAGCCGAGTACCCCATCCCTTGCTCGCTCGACAAAGTGCCCTTTGGCGGCGCCGGGTGTCTGGCCAGGAAGCCCGGGATGAGCGCGCCCAGCACCAGAGCCGCCATGGGCAGCACTGACGCCAGGTACGGGTCCAGACAGACAAACGTGTACACGGCCAGAAGGGACATGGTCTGTGAGGGGCGGTGCCACGACAGCAGGCGGATCACCTTGGCCTGGAACTTGAAGACGACGCCGATGCGCGCGTTGAACCGTCGGAAGTTGTTGGACATGGTCGTCAGGTTGAAGTTGGGCCTCTCCACAAAGGCGGACGATGTGCTGTCGTCGCCCGCTATGGGGCCGTCTGTTCCGACGTCATCGTCTACAGGTATCACCTGTTGAAGGAGTCTGATATATCTCTGTCAGTTTTCTTTTGTTTCTTTTTGACGCTGTTTCTATGGTTGTGTATATAGGGGGGATATGTGCTACGCACTTTTCTACCAGCCGATCCTGGATGCCTGTCCTTGCTGCCAACCCGGCCCGTAGACTCCGACGAGGTGTGGGCGGCGGCTCATCATTTACCTGTGGTCGGGCTTGTAGGTCGGTATTATCCTGCCTACTCGCTAGGACCTCGGCGGTGAAGTCGTCCATTTCGATATGTCTATTGTGCTCTCAGATCCTAGAGCATTTTTAAGATACTTCCAGAACGTAAGGGTTGTTGTTGGTGGTGTTTTCTAAATGAGACTGAGGTTGATGATATTGTGTGAATGGATGTGGAGGGCATGTGAAAGGTGGTGGTGGTGGTGGGTGCTTCGGCTCGCTGACATCACCGCTTTGGGCGCTAATACTGCCCCAGTCGGCAGACTTGATCTGGAGTGCCGAGGCTCCATGATGGATGCGGTGCAACGACGTGATGTCGACCTTTGTGTCGTGCATTGGGGTAACCCGGTCTACTGTTATTTTGATGTATTTATGGAATATCTGATTAATACGTTCAAGTATTGTTCCTTCTTTTTTTCCTTCTTTTTTTGTTGATTTATCTGTAGCATCAACTTTTGGTATTCACCTAATATCAAACGGCAAACGACATAACTTCATGTTGGGGAATATACAATGAACCACATGGATCCGACGACATTCATCGCTAAACCATCTGCATACGTATGAATCCATTGTCATTCAATCTACATATTTGCAACGGTATATTACACGTAAATTATATCATTGTGATATTTCCTGAAATGCCAACTTGACTCTGGCTCCCCTCACGCGCCGTGCCGTAGGGTAGACATCTTGCACGGCAATGTTGACTTTTTTTCCTCAATGTTTTTGGACTGTCACGCGCATCCTTGCCACCGCCATTGACGGACGATTGCTTTGTTTCACAGCGCCCGAGCCGTATGACTGCAGGGGTGTGAGGGTGAACTGGCATGGGAGATTTGTCGTGCAGAACGCGAAATTGGTGCATCAGCATTTTATATGGTGGACTTGCCTAGCCTGTCCTCAATGGCTTCATTGTGGCTGCCTGGCCGAGTCAGAGTCCATGTACGAGTAGTATCTGTACTCCGTAGTGGTTGTAGAGAGGGTAGATGCATCCTTATGGGAATTTGCAGCGTGCAATATTAGAAAGCAATGGGCATGACATATTAGTCAATGGCCGTGATGATTTACCACGACCAGGGGGGAGGGAGGTTGGGTGCTGCATTGGCGCGTGTACGGGCATTAACTTTTGAGAAGACCAAACAGCGGCCAATGCGAGTACAGTACGAGTGCAGATAATGCTTTCGTAGGGGAAAGGTATTGGCATGTAATGTTGTTAGGGGCAAAAAAAGATACGGGCTGCAGAGTGAGATTTGAGGGAGAATAATACGAATGAATGGCTATCAAAATAGGGACGATACGACGCAGGCAATGAGTTGGCAGGTGCGGCAAGTATGACTGCTGATTACAGCTACAAGTAAGTAGGGAGGGACCTCGGAGGGGGAGACTGGAGACTGGAGTTGGAGGGACGGATTGACAGGACCCATTGTCGATCATGTCTCTGACGTGGATTGCCATGATACAATCCACGGTGTGCGACGTAATACATTCATGTTGATGGCATGATGGTGTAAGGGACTGGATTTTGGAGTCTACAGATTGGGCAGTGGGATGGGTGCTCGTGCATGTAGTATTATGACCTACAGCCTCCTAGATACAGGCACGAGTTCTGTTGACGAGCATCATCTTGGCAATGTTTGAAGCCATGACCAGAAGAGCGTCAAGTGCCGGGTTGAAGGGAATGGGCCATCATGGGCCATGGCCTTGGGGGGACGGACGGTGGAGAGGAGTGAAATTAGGGTCTACCGTTTCCGTGGTTAGCTTGATGTTGATGCGGCTGCTAATGTTGTACCTGTACCAGTATTAAATAGTCCGTCGTACTCGTGCAGATAATAATAATACTAGTAATACTCCGTACAGCGTGAGAAAAGGCCAAGAGTATAATACGCAGTTGTATGTAATAACAACACCGTCGGCAATGTTGTTGTTATTTGGCCCATTTGGTTCCCTTTTGCCCACGTCGTGAGCAGAGCAACGCCTGTTTTACCCCTGCATCTGTACGGGGCACGTAATGCGGGCGTTTTACAGGACCTGGAGTGTTTACTTTTTTATTTTCTATTGTTAATGGGACTGATACTTGTACTCTACCCGTAATTACAACTGCAGTCGTCATTCCATTGTCTGCACAGATGTTTCGAATACTGTGAATTTCCTGATATAAAAGAGACGGCTACGAATTCAATACAATTCCCTTAGTATTATCCACGGACGGGTGATGAAATCTGTAGCAAGGGAAATAGTGGACAAGAGTGCTATAAGTGGCGTCAAATAGTGACTGATAGTCCAGTACACTTTCGGTACACTTCTGGTACACTATACCCGTAGATATGTCACTCTCTCTGCCTTAGTCATCCGACGACAAGGGCACGAGGGCTTCTCATCCCCCTACAAAGACGCGTCTCAATGCACGGGAAAGTACGAGCGTGAACCTGTACCTGCTACTTTAGGGTCTGCACCCCACTAGAAACAGACCGCTTTAGTGGCCGTTGGCACTTGACTCCGTACAGTTGGATGTGGCACCTGCCAGTGGCCACACAAGGGCAGCCATGGAGTCATGGACAGAGGGTGCCACAGGGCAGAAGATGGAGGGGAGCTCTTGGAAGTTGTTGTGGATGTGTGGATGGTGCATTCAATTAATTCAATCAATCTATGAGTGCGGGAGACTAGGCGTATTGCGTGTTAGACTGTTGTTGCTACTGTTAACTACTACGAGTACGTGCCTACCTGTATGTACGAGTATACACTCTCGTACTTCGTACTCTCTCCTCTGCAGACCAGAATGCACCTTGCCATTTACTCCACCGAACCCCTGGAACCCAAGCTTGCAATGGCATGGCCCCTACTTGCCTACCTGTACTAATGCAGTAAAAAAGGCATTTCCCAGGCCAATTTTTTGCCTCTCCGAGCCTCTGAGTGGTCTCTACGGCCCAGTCTCGTTTTCGAGTGTCTCCCCTTACCCCTAAACAGGTCCAGTCCATCTGCTGCTTCCCCCCCTCTAATCCTCTAATCCCAGCCAACCACCAGCCAACCACCAAAAATCGCCAGCCCGTTCACTGTGGGCGCGCAAACCACCTGAGCCTCTCTCTCCGCCTACGAGCCAACCCGCCTGTCACCATACCACACATCCCTCCTTCCCACACCCCCAAAAGCCTTCCCGGCCTGTTTTTTTCTCTAGGAAAAAAACAAAACAAAGCCCTGCATCAGGTCACCATCACCTCTTTTTGTTACTTCATATCCGCTCCTTTCTCCTATCTCGTTCCAATCTGCAACTTCCACTCTCTCCCCCTACTGTCCACGAGTTTGTGACCTTCGAACCTCCTCGTCTGTACATATCCAATCCACCAACCCCCCGACCGCCGACTCTCCTCCGCACACCCACCCCCCGTCGACGTCTATTTCGTGCCGGAATGAGGTAGCCTTTCGCCTGCTCTCAGCCCCCTGGCAGGACTGAGGCTACGCATGTTACGAGTACATCTGCTACTCTCCACCTGAGTTGCTATCCCTGGCAACCTCCTCCCATCGACGACCGAACGATTCGACCGACCGAGGGCTAAACGCAGCTTAAACCGGGCTGAGAAACCTAGTTGACACGAGCTTGTCCATTCTTTCTCTCTCTCACATACAATCTCCCAACAATATACGCCGCCCCTTCGGCTCCATGCATGGGGAATATCATACATCATCTGCTGGCACACAATCCCCCTCCAAGAGGTGAGTCCATCCGCAATCCCTCCCCCTCCCCTCTCCTAACCCCAACCATCCCTGTGGCCCTTGTATTGGCCATCATATATCATCACGGCAAGAGTCGTGTGGGGACTAACCGTTTCATCAGTGCCTCCGCGACCTCCCTACCTTATCCTGTGAATGCGAGCACAGGATCCGCACCCAGAGCGCCAATGCTGAGCGCATCCGCCTCCAACAAACACTCTCTTTTGTCGTTCGGCCGGAATGGGGAGACTGGCTCATCTGCTGAGCAGCTGGCCGCGCCTCACGACTTCCTCCCTTCTGTTAGCTTCGATGATCTCCAGACTAGCATAGAGTCTGCTTCCACCGACTTCACCCTCACCCAGTTCCCCTCGCCCAAAGGCCCTGGGAGCATCCTCGACAAGGGTGACACGTCCGACGACAACAATATGCACCACAGCAGGCCCAGCGCGTCCTCGCAGACGGCCAGCGGCATCTCGCGGCCTCCCGTCTCCACAGCTGCCGCTGCCGCCGCCGCGTCGTCATCATCTTCTGGCCCCTCGGCACGGCCGAGTCGCTCTAGTTCCATCGCGAGGAGGTCCACCGTGTCGGGGAGGCAGGCTAGCATATCATCCGTCACCTCGTCCTCTTCCGGGGCCATTGACCCCCCAACTGCCCCGGCTGCCATGCGCAACCGCCGACAGAGCCACTACCCTCCCGTCTCCAATGGAGGTGCTGCCATCGGGAAGCCTCCACGCAAGTCGCTCGGTCCCGGCGTCATCGGCGATAGCTCCGAGCCCATGGGGACCAAGCCTACTCGTCGTCCGAGCTTAGGTAGCGGCAGGCCCACTCCCAGTGGCCCAGGACGCAAGTCTTTGGATATGCTCTCCGCCCCCGCCCAAGAAGCCCCTCGCAGCTGGGCCACGTCGAGGGCCACCAAGGCCAAGTCGGTGCAGCCGCCGTCGCGACAGAGCCAGACATATCTGGGCGTCAACGAATCGCTTGCCCCCGACCCGAACCGCCTATCTACCCTGGCCCAGCGGTCTCCTCGGCATGGAAACGGCGGACTTTCCACGCCCTCATCTGGTGCCAAGAGGGCATCCATGATGCCGGGATCGCATGGGTCTTACGCACACGGACTCGGTGCTCGGACTATTAGTCCCACGGACACTCGAAGGGCGAAGCGAATGTCCACCATGCCCTCCTCGCAGAGCCTCAACCAGGTTGTCAACGTGCCACCGCCGCCACCTGTATCTATCGACACGCGGGCGGAATCCAGATCACCCTCTATGATCCCTAAGAGGGCAGAGGGTACACCTTCATCTGCCTCGACGAGCACCACGCCCGACATCAACCGCAAGTCCTTTACCTCTGGTCTTCCGGGCGCTCCCACCACCACGAACGGCATCCCGGTGCGGACGTCGATGGGCTCCACGCAACCACAGTCGCAGTCGCAGTCTCGAATTTCTCAGTCATTTTCAACTTCTCGCCTTCCCGCTCCCAAACAAAGTACTATACACAACCTATCTGCTGATGACGACGAGGAGGTGCCTCCTGTTCCCGCCATCCCCAAGGTGTACGACTCTCCCAAGGGTTCCCCCGCTGACAGCTTCATCCTGGAGAGGAAGAAGTCGGGCCTGAGTCTCTTGGATGCGACGAGTATCCACAGCAACTCGACCGGCAGCATCTCGATGCCCGTGAACCCGGAGCCTACGAAGCTCCAGCGTAAACGGAGCGATCGCAACAAGAGCTCTCTGGCGCCCAGCGTGATCAGCACCAAGCCCAAGAGGTCTAGCCCGCCCCCCGACAGGAGAAACCTGCAGCCTCTGAGCCTCCCTCCGATCAACCTTGGTCCCCTCAACATTCCCAACCTGGATAAGACCAAGAAGGAGGGCTCCGCCAACCGAGACCTGAGCCCACCGCCATCTCGCCAAATAGCCAAGACGCCGACGACCCCGATGACGGCATCGAGGAGCACATTCTTCTCCAAGAGCCACTTCGATGACCTTCCACCTCTGAGGAGCAGTAGCTCTGTGCACGTGGCACATGGGCTGACACCGACGCCCCCGGATGGCGATTCGTCAGAATCGTCACTGATCCTCATGGATCCCGAGGCGGACAAGAAGTCGGGCGTATCACCCTTCCTGTCGTCGTCGGCCCCCAAATCGGGCGGATTTGGATCCAACTATCCCCAGCGACCCAAGACTGGTGGAGACTTCCCTAACATGGCGGGTGCCGTAGTGGACGAGCCTGCTACTCATCATCATCAGAAGCCCGCCGGCCCCCGCGCTCCCAGAACCGAGAAGCCGCCGCCGCCCAAGTCGCCTACTCCTCCCCAGAGTGCCGAAGACCCCGCTACCCCGTCATCGATGAGCTCCATTAGGAGAAAGCTCAGCATTTCGTGGAAGAGGGATAAGTCCAAGGGGAGCGGTGCTAGCGCGTCGGAGATTGTAGGCTCAGGCCAGCAACCTCCGTCGCAGAGCCAGGCGCCGCCGCTACCGCCGTCCCATCAGCAGCAGCAGCACCAGCCGTCGTCACACCCGCTGCCTCCCCAGCCGTCGGTCAAGCAGCAGGACAGCATGCCGCCGCCACGGATCCCCATCTCTTCGACCGTCAACAACCTGTCGAGCACATCTCACCAGAGCCCCAGCCCGTCTATCAAGGCCAGTGGCAGCAGCTATCTCGAGACGAAGCGACGAAAGAGCTCCGCCAACAGCCTCAACCACTTTGGCACACAACACCACGATCGGACCAAGAGCGACGCGTACAGTAGCAAGAAGGAGACCACCACGACCGAAGTACCGGCGATGCCATCGTCGCGCAACCACCAGTCAGTCATGAACAAGTTCCTCAAGTCGAAGCCATCGTCACACAGTATGAGAAGCGGCCACGACCACTGGACCGCCGAGCTCGATAAGGACGACATGGGTGCCGAGGATGAGATGAGGAAGCTGGGCTCGCGGCGCAAGGAGACGGAGATTGCGGCGCGCACGCTGGACGCTCTCCGGAAGAGGGCCACCCCCAAGGAGAGGGTGGGCCCGCACGAGGCGATCCGCATTGCGATGCTCAACATCTACGAGCGCGGTGAGATTATCGACTACAACGACATCTTCTTCTGCGGGACGCAGGGCGCGCCCAAGGTGGTGGGTGACCTGCACTCGGACAAACCCAACTTTGGGTACGACGACGACCGCGGCGACTACACGATTATCCCCGGCGACCACCTTGCGTACCGGTACGAGATTGTCGACGTGCTGGGCAAGGGCAGCTTTGGTCAGGTGGTGCGCTGCATCGACCACAAGTTGGGTGTCTTGGTGGCCATCAAGATTATCCGGAACAAGAAGCGGTTCCACCAGCAGGCTCTTGTCGAGGTGAATATCCTCAAGAAGCTTCGCGACTGGGTATGTTTTTAAGTCTTTTGCAAGCGATCACTTTTTACGTGTCACTGACAATATCACTTTTCTCTGCGTGTAGGACCCTCATAACAAGCACAGTATGGTCAACTTTACCCAGAGCTTCTACTTCCGAGGCCACCTCTGCATCTCGACGGAGCTTCTGGACATGAACCTGTACGAGTTTATCAAGACGCACGCGTTCCGAGGTTTCTCGCTGCGCATCATCCGACGCTTCACCAAGCAGATCCTCAGCTCTCTCAACATTCTGCAGCAGAAGAAGGTGATTCACTGCGACCTGAAGCCCGAGAACATTCTTCTGCGACACCCGCTGCACTCGGAGATCAAGGTGATTGATTTCGGATCGAGCTGCTTCGAGAACGAGAAGGTGTACACGTACATCCAGTCGCGCTTCTACCGGTCTCCCGAGGTGATTCTGGGCATGACGTACGGCATGCCCATCGACATGTGGAGCGTGGGGTGCATCCTGGCCGAGCTGTACACGGGCGTTCCCATCTTCCCTGGCGAGAATGAGCAGGAGCAGCTGGCGTGCATCATGGAGGTGTTTGGCCCTCCGGAGAAGCACCTGATCGAGAAGAGCACACGCAAGAAGCTCTTCTTCGACTCGATGGGCAAGCCGCGCCTGACGGTGTCATCCAAGGGCCGCAGGCGTCGGCCATCATCCAAGACGCTGCAGCAGGTTCTCAAGTGCGACGACGAGGCCTTCCTGGACTTCCTGGCGCGCTGCCTCCGATGGGACCCTGACCGTCGCATGAAGCCCGAGGAGGCGATTCGTCACGAATTCATCACGGGTCGCAAGATGCTGCCCCGGATGCCGACGCGCGACGCCTCATCCCCGATCAAGCGACACAACACGGTGGCAGCCTCTGCGTCATCGTCATCGGTGGCAGCTCCGCGACCCCTCCCGGATCCGCCGACCATGACGATGAGCCACAGCAGCAGCAACCACAAGTCTATGGCGGCCACCATGGCCCCTACGGCACGCACGGGGCCCAGCCCGCACAAGGCTGCTGCCCACCGAAGGGCATCGGGGGTGACGGCCCCCACGGCAGCCAGCAGCGCCAAGCGCACGAGCGGGGGCAACGGTGGCAGCAGCAGCAACAGCAATACCCTGACGGGTGGTGGTCTGACGGGCGTGTCAAACACGAGCACTAGCAGCCTACCACGGGCATCTGGTCGTACCGTCAGCGGGAGACACGATGCTGCCACGGCTGGTGCATCTGCCGCCATGACAGCAAGGAGGGGCTGATGTCTTTGTCAGAGTGATTATGTCAGGGGTAGAGAGAGAGCATTGAATGTCTGATGTTTTTTTAGAGGAAGGACGTGTTGATGTTGAAGAGTAATTGTAGGAGTCAAGTCTCCTATCATGACGTTTATATATATATTTCTTGTTTTTTTTTT
The DNA here is from genome assembly GCA_900188565.1 of Geosmithia flava. Lineage (NCBI taxonomy): Eukaryota > Fungi > Ascomycota > Sordariomycetes > Hypocreales > Bionectriaceae > Geosmithia > Geosmithia flava. Next base: position 42,118 of record FYEV01001630.1, read on the forward strand.
CTTTTCCGTTATTTTTCTATTACTTTGAATTTTTCGTTTTTTTCTACTTTTTACATGCTTCTTTTTCATTATTGCCTTTTTTTCCCCCAAGTTTTCTTTTTCCTATACCATGACTCCCTCTAGCAATTATGAAGAGCAAAAAAATTATACAATATTACTGTACTTTACTTTCCATCTATCCTCACTGCTTCTTGACTTTATACTTTCTCTATTTTATTTTTCATTTTGGTGTTGTATCTTTACTTTCTCATCTTGACGTTCTTTACCGTCTCCATCTTGACATTTCATCATTTGTCTATTTCCAGGGTTGACATTTCATGCTTCCTTGTCGTATCTTGTCTGCTCCCGAGACGTACTGTCCTTGACCATCCTGGTCCATCTCATTTGTCGCCTGTGGTGTTCTCATCTTGTATATACCTCATTTCAGATTCCCACCTTGTCAAAACTACATCATTGTACAGTAGTGTCAATGGACGAGAAACCGAATCGAGTTGTCAGTACCGTACGACGGGACTAGACTAGACTTGAATAGAAAGAAACAAGGAACATTTACTAGTGCCAGCAGTACTAGTATCTACCGACTAGTAATATCTACCGACTATCCGTGATATTTACCGAGTGTAGTTCGTAGTCGTACTCGTAAAGACTGAGCCGAACTGGATATTCAGTCTTGGGTACGACATCTCTTGATACGACATTTCCTACTCCATATATGACCACCAAGATCAGACTAGAGTAGCGTGTTTTGAAACATGAGAGTACGGACCTGGATACTCGTAAAGTTCGACTCCAGTCTTGATGCAACATGATACATGTAGTATCCCAGACTCAACGTTCAGTCTCCGATGCAACGTCTTATTCGGGTAGAATGCTTGAAAAAAGGTCCAAGGGTGCAAGAAGAAGAAGAAGAAACAGAGGTACGGAGTAAAAGGAAAGTCTGATATCGGGTGCCAGTCTATTTTTAGGACCCATGAACCCCCCGGTCCATACCCTTGGGTCTTGGCATGATCGCTGTCGGGCACCCGGGCACGCACCGGGTCTGGGATCAATGTTCCACACATTCAAGAATCAAAGGTCGCACCGCGGGTCGGAGGGGGGGGTAGGGGGTAGTTGGTCTATGGGTCCCGGGGACTGGGATTAGATAGAGGAGAAAAGAGGTATTAATAGAATAGAATAGCAAGGGAAGTATGGAGTATGTTTTACAGATTGTTGGGATTGGGAGTCGGGATTAAAAGACGTCGGTCAACCTGAATGGGAACCAAGTTTCAATATCATATATTTTGGAGAATAAAAGGATAGAAAAAAAAAATAGATAAATTGGATTTTCAAGCATGATGATGGGATTAAAGCCACAATGTGGCGAATTTTTTCTTCCTTTCATGTATGTCCCTTGACCACATGCACTTCCCCTTTGGGATACATTTGTGTGAGGTGAGAAAGATGAACAAGGGAGAAAAGGGAAAGGTGGACGGAGTAATGCCCCACTGTGGGGAGGGCAAAGTGCAAGGCTGAATGAAACGGTGGTTGTGAAGAAGAAGCAGGACACGGCGGGACTCATTACTAGACAGTATTAGTACTCTTACTCGCAGAGAAGATGGGTCAAATGGATAGTTGCCAAGAGGGGAGAAAAAGGAGTCTTGTACGAGCAATGATATGGTGGAGCAGGTGCACGGAGTATGTCATGTACGAGAGTTGAGAGCGATGGAAGTATACAGAGTAGAATGGAAGGGAGTAGTACTATCACGAGATGCTCTTTTTTCAATCCGAGGGAGCCGGTAATGTGCAACTGGAATCACTTGCTAGGACTAGAACTGTTAGGACCATCAGCATCATCACCAGACTATACATATCATAGGCAACCGGAAAATATAAAGTCTTACGAGTACAACAGCCCTATAGACCTTTATTCGACCAATACCTTTTCAAAAGTGCAGACACACTACAGTCACCGGGGAACTGATCCGTTTCATCAAAAAAGAAAAAAGAAAAACTAGACCCCAAAGTACGACTTACGGCATAAGGCAAGGGTCAAGGCGAGGCGCGAGGTGAGAGTGGTAGGTAGTGCTACATAGTACCTAGAGAAGAACAAGGAACAGGGTCACATCATATGAGAGAAGAAGGAGAACTCGGCACTGCCTTCCCGGCACGTCTATTCGGTGGTGCAGATATTCAATTCTACCCAATCATGTTTTTTTATATAGAGGTAAGTCGTAGGCTTACGTTTGTTCACTGTAGACGGGCACTTGGGGGGGGGGGAGGGGTGTCTGGTCTATGACTTTTACCGAATGAGTTGAGGTGAGGTGAGTGAGTCAAAGGTTTGAAAGACACACCCTAGGCAACCAAGACATGCGGCTCGGAGGGAAAAGATGTAGAGGTGCCAAGATGCAAGAGTTCCCTTTCCTTGACATTTGCTGTGATGCCTTGAGGGGGGGGGGTCCGTTTACCAGGACGGACCAATGTGCATCATGTTTCCCGATGAAGTGGATTCGGAGCATACGGTTGTGGGGGAAAAAAGAAGACGGACGGAGAGACGGAGTTGTTTAGTTTATACGAGTACGGGACATGGGTTTTTCTTCATGTCTCTATTTACTCCGTAGTGATGCTAGGTGATGCTAGGTATAGAACTTGTAAGGATGTTACGAGTGACGATCAAACGGGTTGGGATATCATCATCATCGTGATGGTGTCTGTGTCTCTTGTCTTTCCGTTGTACGAGTATGAATGGACCCATGCCCCATGAAACAAGAGACTAAAGAGAGTACTCCGTATTAGTATTGATCCATATCCCATAAAGCTCTTTGAAAAAGACAATCCATGAAAAAAAAAGAAAGACCCGAGCGGAGTGGAAAGATACGGAGTCAATGGGCAAGGTACCGAGGTAAGGTGGAGAGGACAATGAGAGTGTGGCTGGGTTTATGCCCCTGTTTTTTTTAGATGTACATATGTATGGTTACTACTCCGTACGGATACTTACTCTCAAGTATACAATGGTACATGTCAACTGGTGATAATCTCAGTTTTTACAATCACAAGTAAGCAGATTCATGATGAAAATCAGTTGTGTATATACATTTCAAGTCTCTTTATTGAAGCTGCCTAGCAGAAGTACTGGGTATTATGGTCTAACGTACATGAATAGGCAACTAAATCAAACGACAAACATCACCAAAAAAACAAGCACTTGTCAAGCACAGCAAACATCGACATGTCATGACATGACGTTGAAAGTCTGGGCAAAGGACCGGCGCTTTCCCAATCTGGTCATGTTTTGCAAGCCCCCCCGGGGTGGTCTACCACTCCGTAGTAACTCGTAGTACTCGAAGTAGTTGAACGGATACAGGTACGGTACAGGTACTAGGATGACCCTCTTTTTCTTTTTGTGTCCCGGGATGATGCTTCATTCTTCTGTTTCTCGCTTCTTTACTGATTTCTTATATTTATTTTTATACACACTCACATTTGTCAACCCCCATATATTGTTTCGTCTCCATGGGTTGAATGGTGTGTTTAGCATGAGAAATAGAGACGAGGGGAAATATCATATATTCTCGTATTGAACATGAAGAGTCAAGGTGCAGTACGAGTACGGAGTACTGGTAAAGAAGAACTGTCCATGGCTTTCAATTACGTAGTTTCCTAGTAACCTACGACAGGTAGTTACCTCCATCAGATATCAGCCGCGCCCCCGTCAGCCTCATCACCAAACAATTGAATTTCTACCTGCGCCACACTCCTCCCCACGGCCTCTTTTTCAATCTTACCGAGCATCATCATCATCATCATCATCATCGTCACATCTTGAACCACCACCACCACCACCACCACCAAACAATACAACTTCTCTTGTAGCATATGTAATATTCTAACAAGCCACACATAATACCTTGCCCAGAAAAAAAAATGTACCTCCGCCTCACCTTACTTGCATTAGGGTCTATACTCTTTCTTTCTCCCCGAGTTAGTCACTCTCCTTGAGAGACTCTTTACTACAAGTACTACTACTACTCTAGTCGTACTCTCTACACCCCTCCTCATACATCTACTCCCCACCCCCCACCCCTGTTTCCCGACTCCAACGTTTCCCGGGATCCTCTCTCGAATGGATTCCCTTTACATCTTTTCTGTCTCTCTGTCTGTCTCTCTCTCTCTCTCTCCATCTGTCACCGGTTTACTTACTTCTTTCATATCGTCTGATACCTTCTACCTTTACCCACACCCACACCCTTGCCATGTCTACCCACCCCTCCCCTGCCCCCCCCGGTAAAGGACCCTTTTCTTAGTATTCTTTCCCTGTCCAGGACCATGTAACTCTTTCTCTCTGGTTGCTTCTCTTTCCTACTCCTCGGAAACAAAAGCTTGTGTACTCCGTACATGTGTGCCTTAACTCGTACACGCATTTTCATGACCACACACCCCCTGTTCATTGTCATGCCGTGCAAGGTCTATCCCTGTCTTGTCCTGTCTCTCTCTTCTTCAATCATCTGTCTCTCTCTCCTTCTTGTCCTACCCTCCAGGCTACAGAGCCCTATAAGGCGAGTCATCTCTCACGTCTTTCTTCTATTCGTCTCTTTTTTCTTCATCATCGAACCATACTTTTCTTTTCTCTCTCTCACTCACACACACACACTCTCTCTCTCTCTCTCCTACCTCTCTCTCCTTTTCCCTTTCTCCCTCTCTCCTTGTGTACTTTGTGTGTGCGTGTGCGTGTCTCTCTCTCTCTGTGTGTGTACGTGTGTGTCTGTACGTGGTTGCCTGCTGTGCTCTCAAGTTGAAGCCTTGCTTTTTTTTCTCAAGTCACAGTCATAGGACCCTTACTTCACTCTTTTCTCCTTCTTTCTACTTCTTTTACCCCTCCATCTTTGCCTCACTTCTTCTTCTTTCTGTTTCATCGTTCTTGCCTTCATACTGAGCTACGACTTACTCTACTTGGTTGTTCCTTGTACTGCTCTCTTCTTCCTTTTCATATATTAGACCGTCTCGTCCCTCTCTTTTCGACCATTCTCCTTCTTCATCTTCTTTCTTCTTCATATCTTTTACATTCATCAGACTCGACTCAGCATAAGAAAAGACATCAGCTCCTCGAACTCTACCTCCTCAACTTCCACCTCCCTCGACAACATCAACAACATGTGTATCCAAATCACAGAAATCTACTCAGCCTGCCGCTGCGTCTACTACGCCCACGCCATCGACCAGTGCCCCTCGTACGGCCGCCCAGGACACCATGTCATGAAGAAGGACGTCTACGTCGGCTACGCCTGCAGCTCCCACGTCGCCGCCTACAGCCAGCCGGGATACTCTGCCTCCAGTCCCGCCTCTGGACACTCCTACTCTGACTCTGGATACCACAGCGGCACCGGCAACAGCAGGATGTACCGGTGAAAGGTCCTGTCTTTGGTGACCATGATGGGCTGTTGCTGCTGCTTTCTACTCTTCCCGACGACAATCTCTTCTTTTCCTTCTTCTTCTACTTCTTCTTCTTTCTCTTCTATTACTCCTTCTTCTTTCTTTTCTTCTTCTTCTCATCCTCGTCCTCTTCGTCCTCCTCGACCTACCTCTTGGTCCACGATGCTACTCCTCCCCTTTGAGGTGGAAGATTGGTTCCGGTACCTTTACGCTTCGAATCCGTCCGACATACCCGCCCTCGTCGTCTCTCATAATCGTCTCGTCTGTCGTGGTCTTTGTCCGGCGTCTCCTCGTCGAATCTCCGCCACTTCTTCTTCTTCTTCGCTCTCGCCTTCCTCCTCTGTCTCTTAAAACGCCTCGGGGAACAGACAGCATTGCAAGCATGCACACAGCAACAACATTACGCCACCAAAGACTTGGGATCGATGTTATCAACCTCTCCTCTCCTCTCCTTTATGCCATCATGATATCGACGCAAAACGTTTCCATGTCCAGAAACAATGATTTGATGACTATCTCTCTCTCACCTCTTCTCTTTCTCTCTCTTCCTCTCCTCTTTTCTCTTCTCTTTTCCTTGTCTGTTTGGCCCCCTTCTCTCAATCTCTCTTGTTTAACTGTGTAATGCTATGCATAGCCTGGGCTTCGATTCACCTCTTCTCTCCTGTCCCCCTCCCCCTCCAATGTTCTCTTGACTGGTGGTTCTGGACAATCACCTCGTCTTTCAACCTCTCTTCTCTTTCTGTCTCGCCTCTTTCCTTTCTCTGTCTTTTTCTTGTTCTTCTTTATTTGCATCTGCTTTTCTGTTTCTTGGTTTTAGGGGGTTCTTGTGTTCTTCTGTTCTGCTTTCTGTTTTTCTCTTTCTGTTTCATCTTCCCAATCCATTGATCCGGCATCATTGGACCTCTGCCTCTCAAGGGAACGAATCCGGTCATTCGTCCCTCTTTCTCTCTCTCTCGTGTACTTATCCACCACGTTGATCGTGGTCAACTTCTTTTTACTCGCTGGGACGAGTGAAACAACATGGCTCATCTTGTATCCCATGTTTCAATATGAACAATTATAAGATAGAGTATTAATTGAAAAAATATCAAAAATACCATTGCTTACACCGTATAAACAAAGTACATGTGTCGTCATCTGTACTCGTGCCTGTAGAAAAGCCTCCCCCCCCCCCC
>FYEV01001630.1:48893-68446 GCA_900188565.1 Geosmithia flava
CCCCCCCCCCCACCATGACTACAGTGTATCAATCTCACCCTCTTGACAAGGATGGCCGTGACCATGACCCACAAACATGATGTATTGCTGACTACATGCATCTTGTAACTGCCGGATCCTTACGAGATATTGGACAGAACAGAACCTATGCGGCGCTCTGTTACAGACTCGCAAGCTAATATGCCTACACTTGGACTGTACACGGAGAAGGATTTTCTTAATAACCAGTTATTTCCATGTGGGGGCCATGGGGTGTGGTTGAAGTAATGGCTTAGACTTGATCTTGATGACTATACTACTAGGGATAGTAGGCAGCAGTGGTAACTATAATGGTACGGAGTATCCGTAGATAGTAGTAGTGTAGTAGTACTAGCTAGGTTGAGGCGATGCGAATATGACATGATGATGGTAAATGATAACTTGTAAATCTATAGCACTGAATACTATATAAAATGAGATATGACTATATAAAATTGTACATGGCCTCTATAGCCGGAAAAAAAAAACAGAACAATTATGCAGAAACAAGGGTTTTTTTTGTGGCAAAAGAAGAATCATTGAACATTCAAAGTATAAGAGGATGGATATGATAAAAGGATGATGCAGAAAGGGGGGTATGACAAAAAATGATGCAACAAAATGAATAGATATGAAAGAGGGCTGTATGATAGAAAGCAGTGTAGAGGATATAAAAGGAACGAAATGAATCGATATAGAAGGGGATATATGACATAGAGGAACAAGACAAAAGGGAAGACAAATCATTGTACATTCAAGTACAAATCCGTTCCCTTCCTCGTAGGCGTAAGTCTAGGCATCCACATGACAGACTGCTGCTGTCTCTGCCCGTTGGGGGGTGTAGAAGGAGGTGGGTAAAACGGCTGGTATCCTCCATCTTGTTGTTGTCTCTGCCATTTCGATGACGACGACCCTGCTGCTGCTGCAGAGGATGTGCCTGCTGTTGACGATGATGGCGAAGATGAAGATAAAGCCATCTGTGCTGCTCTGTCTGATCCTATCCTCTTGGCTAGCAGGGCAGACGAAGTCGTCGATGACGAGACTGATATGTCCGAGCGGCCGTCTGTGTCGGGACGCCGTGGTGGGGCCGGGGTCGGGGTTGGTGGGGCAGGGTATCGTCCGTCTGAGGGGACGTATGGGTCGTAGTTGACGTTGTCTGGTGGAGGTGGGGGGCGACTTATGCGGAAGGGGGCGTAGCTGGCTCGGCTGGCTCTTGCGGAGGGGAGGAGTTGTCTGTCGTCTGGTTCTGGCTGTGGTTGTGGCTCGGGTGATGGTCTGACCAGTCTCATTGTTGGGGCAGGGGGTCTTTGCTGTTGCTGCTGCTGCTGCTGTTGTAGTTGTCGTTGTAGCTGTAGTTGTTGTGATTGTTGTTGTTTCTCTTGTTGTTGCTGTTGCTGCTGTTGTTGCTGTTGCTGCTGTTGTTGCTGTTGCAGAACCCCAAGAGTAGGACTAGGCTGCCCAGGAGGCTGGTACCCCCCCGAGACAGATCGTCTCGAAGATCTCGGCGGATACATCAATCTCTGCTGTTGCTGCTGTGTCTGCTGCGTCACCCCAAGCGGTCGTACACGAGGTGGAGATTCAAAAACAGGAGATAGACTTCTCGCTGCTGCCGCTGCTGCTGCTGTGGGCGTCTTGAGCGGTGGAGGCGTAGTAGTATCAGGTGTAGGCTCGGAATTGTCAAACAAGGTGATGCCACTACTACGAGAGGAGGAGCCCTCATCCCCCGATGGTCGGGAGAAGGATGGCTGTGGTGGCACTGTGGCTGCTCCTGTCGTGCTATCCATCTGGAAGAAGTGGGCTGGTACTGAGGATCGTTGAGAGTAGACGCTTGATGGGGCGGGACCGGAATTTTGTGTAAGTGGTCGCTGCTGTTGCTGCTGGGAAGAAGGGGGCCCAGTGGCGGATGCTGGGGTGGGAGGTTTGAGATAAGAGTCGTTTCTTGTTGCTGATGCTGTTGGATCCGGTTTGGACCGTGGAGGCATGGGAAAGAGATTCGTTGCCCTCTCACTGAGAACCCAGTTGCCCCGTCCGTCGGAGACGTAGTACGGTGCTACTGTGCTCGGTGGTCTCCACACGCGTCCGGCCGCGGCGGGGGATATAGGTAGCGAGGAGTCGTCTTCTTCGAATTCCGTCATGGAGCTATCCCTTGCTGGACGTCGTCTTTCATCCGCCTGGTCTCCTCCTCTGGCTTGTTCTGCTGCCGGTGGCTGTTGACGACTGTTTTGGGGTATCTCGATTTTCAGGGGCAGAGGAGGTTGCGGCTTGTCCAGGGAAATGTTACTCGCGTTGGCAATCGTCAGTCCCATCGGTTTCAGAGGTTTCGGAGATCCCCGAGAAAGTGGCGGCGATGGTGCCGGTGGTGGTGGCTGCTGCTGCTGTCTCCGGTCTTCCTCATCCTGCTTGAATGTCGCGTTCGCCGCGTATATAGGCAGCAGGACTGGTTTCGCAGGAAGGAGTTTCGACATGGGTCTTGTAGACTGTGCCGTCGCTGCAGCAGGTTGCTGCTGCTGTTGTTGCCTCCTCCATGTTGTGGGGGATAATGCCAGGCCTATGGACTCGGGCTTCCAGCTTGAGCGGTGATAGCTCTTTCTAGGGGCAGGAGCATCGATAGCCGCAGGGGGTGGAGGACGAGGGGGCGAGGCGTAAGTGGTCTTTGGCTCGTCTGCGAGCTGGGTGAATGGACCTGCGCCGCCTGTCTCGGAGAGATGAGGTGAGCTACTGTTGCTGTTGCTGCCGTTACCTCTCCTCCACCCTCCTGGCATAAAAGATGCTCTTAGACTCTTTCTGTCGAAATTCCGGCGACGACGGCACCAGCGCGCTAGGACTATGGCTAGGATGGCGATTCCTATGGCTGATGCGGCGCCTACGGATATACCCACTACCTGGCCTGTTCCCAGGGATGGCTCATTATCTTCGTCTTCGCCTTGGTCTCCTGTAGGGGTAGCTGATGCTCCGTCACCGGTTGTTGTTGAAGTGGGCTGGGTGGTCGTCGACGACGGCCTGGTGACCTCGGCGGTGGATGTAGGCTCTGTGGTGGTTGTGTCGATGGTATTAGTCGTGGACGAGTCTGAAGTGGCTGTCGTGGATGTGGTAGATGATGTGCTGCTGCTGCTGCTGCTGCTGCTCGTGGTGGTGGTGATGGTTGTCGTTATGGCGGGGAAGCTGATGGCCGCGCCGCTGGAGCTGGGTAGGAGCATCGAGGCCGTGATGACCTTGTGAGTGGGCACTATGGCACCGATCTGGTCGATGCACATGAAGTAGGCGGCATTGATGTCGCTCTCTTTGGATGTGTCAGGGGAAGCAAGTCATGAAGGAATTGTTGAATAAGGGATATGAAACTCACCTGTGATCTCATCGTGTCCGGAGCACGCGCCAAACTTCCTCTCCGCCACGACACATTGCACCGCTCCCTCCCCAAGAGTGAAGTCAATGTTCCCCTTTGTAGAGCAGAGACACTGCAGCGACGGTTCCAGCCCGCAACCTCTACCCTCGTAGCTAACGTCTATGAATGATGCGAAGCAGCTCCTCGCGCAGACGGGCACGGGACTGATGACACCCTGCGACGGGTGTAATGTGGCGACGGCAGAGGGATGCGCAGGAGTGATCAAGCTGCAGAGTAGGAGTGGTATCAATGCGTGTGGAGAGGAGAAGGCAGCCGGTGCCATTCTAGCGAGAAACATCTATAGGAGTTAGCATGTACATCGCATGATGTTATTTCCTGGCCGCGACCCAAACTTTTTTTGTTTCTTTCGGGGGGAGGACAGAAGGCATGACAAACCTAATGAGAAGAAGGAGATGAGAGAGACGAACCAGCATCTCAGCAAAGATGGTTTCCGAGCAGAGGAAAAGCCATGAGAGATGGGTTAATGTCCAAGTACAAGTTCAGGTAGTATAACACACTATCGCGAAATGTTCGTAACCAAACAAAGGAAATAGAAGCAATTCAAAAGAGCAATAATGTTCAAAAATACATGAAAAGAGGAAAAGAAGAAGAAGAAGAAGCAAGAATGAAAAAGAGAAGGGGAAAAGAAACAAAGAGTGTCAAGCAACATCAGCCACCCGATGGAAGCGCTCATGATATCCAGTACATCTCGACCTCATAAAAAACCAACCAACCCGGCCTCAGAAAATGGCCCCTCTTACCATCCAGTAAACCACACAAGGCAGAATTTCCCGAGTTAAACGGGCGGCAAGGAATTACACAAGTACATTTTTTGGTATCAAACACGGTCAACCATATGTGGTGCAGACAAGACGTCATCGGACAACCAATCATACAAGGTCCATCTCTCCTCCTTGGCGCCTATTCGACTGGACCACACTTCGCATCTCACCACATCTCACCTCAAGCCGCCCGACCAAAGGAAATTCACCACGTGATGAGACTATAATACCCAAATCGGTCAATACCTTGATCAAATCATCAAGTCTTGGGCCATCTTTTCTTTTTGGGAAGCGCTCAAATGCGAAGTGACTTACTTTGCAGCATCTCTTTCTTTGTTTCGAGAGTGATGCAAGGGCGGTTCCAAAAAGGGGAGGACCACAGTTTTCTTTAGGCGCCGGGGGGGAGACGGAAACATGCTGCGGCCGATGAAGGCGCTTACAGAGTAATACATGTTCCGTACTTTGCCACATTACATCAGAAAGAGGGAAAAATAAGAGATGATGAATGTCAGAGCAAGATTCGGAGAAAAAAGACGGCATTCGTAGTACTAGATAGTATAGTCTGATAATAAAAAATAAAAAAAGATCACAATAGCATTGCAATGACACCCCCAAGTCACCTAGCATACCTTGTTCTTACCAACTTCTTTCCACAAGTCTTGACAAGATAAAGTAAAAAGGGGATGCCATTGCAAACTGCAGAACAAACAAAAAGACGCCGACGCCCAAGATAACAAACACCATCAATGTGAGAAGAAAATAGACAGACAAAAAAGGAGAGAGAGGGCGGTGGTGGTGGTGGTGAAAAAGAAAAACGGGAAACCAAAAAAGAAAAAAAGAAAAATATCCATACTTGTACTTCTCCTCGTATAAAGGGGTTTACACCCTTCCAACTTCAAACTCGCTGCTCTTAAGAAAACTCGTTTTAAAATTCCATTAGAAAAGCATTGCCATGGCAAGCAAACCCTTGTTGCACATCCCAAGACCCCAACACCTTCTACATGGCCATCTCTGCTCGCAGCTTCTCGAGCTCTGCCTCTTCGTCTTCCTCGACGGCAGGTTGCTTCTTGGATGAGACGGCTAGTGTTCACAAGTTAGTTCAAAGGTTCATGTTCCTCCCCCAAGTTTCGGAATCCATGCACATATACATATGCACATGGGCGCTTGCGCAGTGTGATATATTGCAGCAAAGTGTGTGTGTGTGTGGAGAGAGAGAGAGAACATACGTTCGTTCTGAGCCGGCGAGGGCATCTTGTTGACGGCATCGGCAGTAGGGACATTTCCCGTCTTGAGCATCTGCTCGTCCAGGTGCTCCTGCTGGAGCTGATCCAGCTCGTCCTCGAGCTCCATGTCGTCGATGGGTTCGCCGAGCTGGTTTCCTGTAATGGCCTGGACGATTTCTTCGCTGAGGGCATTTTGATCCCGAAGTTTGTCCCTTGAATTTTCTTTGTCAGTCAACCAGTCTTTGCAACACACTCCCCAGCGAAACAGCACTCCCCAACCCCCAAGTTCCCGCCGCGGAAACGCAGCAGAGGTAAAGCACATACATGGTCTCGTCCACCTTGCCAGGCGTAAGCTTGCCGTGAATCTGCTTCATGGCATCTCCAGCCTTCTCCATGGCCGCCAGGGTCTCGCGGTTGATGTTGGCCGACTCGATCGAGTTGATCTGCTGTTCCAGCGTTCCTATTTGCGCCACAGTCTGCTCCAGGGAGTGTTCATGTGTCTTTTTGCGCCTCAAAGCCGCCTTGGCCGCTGTTTTTTGTATCAGGTCAGCGATGTCTTCTTTCCTTATCTTCTCCCACTTTCTTTCTCTTCTCTCTTTTTCCTTCTTCCTCGTCTTCTTCTTATCTTCCCCTTTTCCCCTCTCCCTGCTCTCCCTTTGAACCTACCATTCTTGTTGGTATTGACATTCTTCCGCGCAACAGCCTCCTGCTCATCAATCTGCGACTGGAGGTACTTCTCCCTCTTCTGAAGCATATCAAGCTGAGACCTCAGTCCGAGGATAGCATTCTTCGGGCTATCCTTGCGCTTCTGGGCGCCGCCGCCGCCGAACCAGCCCCACATGATGATGATATCGCGGGGGGGGTTTGTTTTGATGGGAAGTTCCGACTTTGATCTTTCGGAGTCGATAGGAACAACGAGGAGAAAAGGGGCGTCTAGTGTCGCTCTACTTCAGGTCTTGTATTCGTTTCTTCAAGATCTTCTGATAATCGGATCGTCGTCGTCGTGGAGGGGGATGTCGGAATAAATGGTGGGGTTGATAGACTGCGTTCAAAAAAAGGTCAGATCCCCCCCAGGGTTGATGCGATACAGAAGTGTGTAGGGCGGTGTGCACTGTACACAGCAAAGGAACGCACCTTGATCAAAAAAGTCCTTTAGAAGGGTGGGGGGTGAATGTTTATATTTCCCTCCCTCTCTCGAGATAGCACAAAGCCCCTTGGTCGTCGTCGTTTGTCGTAAGTCGTCGTAAAGTTGGAATGATTAGAGAAAGGGAAACACAGTAGGTAGCGACAAACCCGGGCCAAGCACCCATCAGCCAGCAGCCAGCAGGCGATTTAGCATGAGAGCACGTATACGTAGTCACCTGCCAGCCATCCACTACTACGGGGGGGGCCTTGGGAACCAGCGGGTCCAATTGTATGACGGCACCGGAGGCTGGTCAGGCAACCACCCACCAAAGGGATTCTACCGAGCCTCTTCCGCTTCATCACGTGATGTCATCACCCAAGCTCCAGTCTCCAACGAGGGACGTATCAAGGGTCTCAGCCTCATACCTAAAGTGCTCGACAAACTTCAAGCATACTAATGGTACTACTACTACTACGCTGCTACTAATACTACTAGTAGTAGTCGTACCTGATATCAGTGACATGTTATATTTACTCGTACTGCTAAAAAGTACCATCCATAAAAGAAAAACTCCCATGATAACAAGTAGAAAGAAAGAAAAAAAAACACCGCGTCCTATATTTAGAATTCCTTTGTGTTGGAGAGAAAAGAGAGCCCACTCTTCCCAGAGAAAGTTAAGCCCATACATATCCTCCGTTCCCTTTCCCCCCCCTTTCCCTCCCGAGGTTATTTCATGACAACATGACATTAAGTTGCTATTTGGAACTTGGGAAGCGCCGTGAAACCCCATTTTTGCGCCGCCATCCAAAGTGACACCCTTAACCCGTTCAAATACAATGTGGAAGAAGAAACAAAATAATGATGATAAAGGAAAGAAACAAAAGTTGCGGTTTGGAAAGAGGTAAATAAAAAGAAACGCCCATCAGAAAAAGTGTTGCCCGGTGTGTGTGTGTGTGTGTGCAAATGTGTAGGTTCCCGGCTTCTCCATCCCAATCAATCCAATATGAAAACAAGGGTTTTGTAACAGCAGACAAAGATCGCTATTGTGACATCGTAGGTTATTTTTTGGTGAATTTTTTTTTTTCCTTTTTGTTTTGTTCAGTCCTCCATTGGACTTGTAGCCCATTGGTCTCTGCTCTTTTGCTTTCGTTTGCCTCAAAAGGGGGCGAGAGCCGAGGCTGCGGTGTTGTGTATATTGATTATATTCAAGCTTCTCCGTGTTTACCTGGGCTTCTCATCCGTGTCAATGTGCCAGACGACATAGTTGGGGAGGCCGATAACGGAGTAGCCGGCGCGCTTGGCCATCTTGGCGAAGCCTTCAGTCTCGGCCTGGTTCTCGAACGCATAGCTAGGGAAGTTGACGCCTGAACGGTGGACGTCGGCCTTGACGAGAATGCTGACACCACCAACACCGTCAAGCTCAATCTCCTCGTTGGGGTCGTCGCGCCAGTCGCCCATCTTGGCCATATATGTGCGGCCAGTGTCGTAGTATTCGGGGTATCCTACCAAGATATACATGTCAGCAACTATTAAGTCTCATCTGCTGTTTGTCTTCCCAGTGGAACTAACCTTCGGCAAGAATGACATCCTTGTCAAGGTTGGCCGTCAATTTACGGCTCTGCTCCGTCTCGACCCAAGAGTTGTAGTCGACTATTGGCACAGATGTTAGCGTTGGTACTTATCCACGACATAGCTGGATCTCAACACGTCTACTTACATCGTCCTTCAATGTCAACGCCGTTTTCGTAGCGGTGGAACCAAATGTCTATAATTATCGGGTTAGCAAGCAAGTCAAGCCAATCTCGTGTTGGGTGGGGAAAGGTGCGTACTAGGAACAACAATGTCCTTGTCGTGCGTAATAAGGTCCTCGAGGATCCTGTCAGGGCTGTCGACAATGTCGACATCGCGCCAGTAGACCCACGAGTGGTCCGGCTTGAGGGTAGACGAGAGCAGGTAGTTCCTGGCCTGACCCAGAGCCCTGCGTCGAGGACCCTGGGCAGGGAAAGCGTGACGCTGCTCGACATCATTGGGAAGGACAAAGTGGAAGTCCTTCTCGACAATGGTGGCGCTCCTAAAGGGGACGTTATCCGGGCGCTTCTGAATGCGGTCGAGCTCGGAAGCCAGCACGGCGAGAGTGTCGTCGCTCGAGTCGGAGACGAGGAAGCCAAGGTCGATGAGGTGGTGAGGGTAGGTGAGCTCAACCAGGAGCTCAAAGTACTTGGACAGGTAGGGCGAGGCGTCCTTGACGGGGGTGAGGATGAGGATCTTCTCCTCGTTGATGACGGCATTGTGGGTCGACTTGATGGGGTTCAGGTCGACGTGCTCGATGGTGGACGAGTCGACCTCGAGAGCCTTGTGGCGGTTGAAGATGACGGGCGTCTGCATGTGGGCGTTCCATCGCGAGTATTCGTTCTGGGTCATGTCCAATGGCGACTTGGCAGGTCCCCAGCAGTAGAAGCTGGCGTGTGTGTTAGCATGGGTATCGAGAGAAGGAGCACTACAGATAGTAATCATTTACCTCTGCATCTCGGATGCCGAGCTGGAGATGCCACGCCACAGCAGGATGAGGATGCCAAAGACGGCGCAGAAGAGAAGAAAGCGCGGCCTGCTAACAGTGTTCAATAGGACTCTTGTCTGAGGCATACGAGCCCTGGCAGTCTTCCACTGCAGTCCACCCTTTGGGAGAAGCATGATGAAAGATGTGTGTGCGTGTGTGTGTGTGTCTGTGTGTGTGTCTGTGTATTCGGGTCAAGTTGGACCTGACTTGCTGCCAGAACCTAGCGACGCCCAGTCGAAAGGTGACGATTGTCGCAAGGGGCCGTGCTCAGCAAAACCCCCCAGTTGTCGACGGTGATGAATGGAAAGAAAAGAAAAAAGGGCCCTATGTTGGATATGGGCTTCTGTATCGACTAGCGGCCTGGGCGCGGATATCGTCGTCGTGTTGTCTTGCGGGTGAATACACGTAGTAGTAGATAGACCGTCGTCGTGATAGGGGTCGCACGTGAAATGGATCGTCGTCGTCAGTCAGGGGGCGCGCGCGGTAATAATGGTACAAGGAAACGAGTGTCGGTTACGCCTTTTGAGGCGGGATGGTTTGGATGGGGAGAAAAAGAAGTAGAAGAAGCCAACAACTCAAAGATGGCGGGGGGTTTGGTTGGCGCGAAAAAAAGGTTGACTTCTCCGTCCTGAAAGCAAGATCGTCGTGGAGCAGGACAAGAACTTGGAAGGCCAGATTGGGTACGAGAGAGGGCCTTCTACGTCGTTAACGTGACCATGGGGATTTCTCTGGGCATCGAGATCAAGGAACCACTCAGGACTCAGCGTTTACCTGGCAGATGTGATTTTAACTGGGGTCCGGCTAATGGTAGGGGCGAGAGGAAAGAGGCAAAGCCACCAAGAAAGGATGGGGGGGAGGGTACGTGTTCCCCCTCTCCACTGTGAGCAGAGAGCTGTTACAACCTACAGGGGTGAACAATGCACTACAGTTACTTTATCTGCACAGCACCGCCTGTAGTGCACTTTTGAAGTCCAGTCTCCAGGTCCATTGAGTGGACTGGAGTTAGGGGCGCTCGCTCCCCCCCGCGCCATGTCTCTGCCAAGCTTACGGCACGCAAACCTAGCAGCTAACTGGAGCAATACTCGTACAGTACTACTACAGGTAGATGATGTTGCTCAGCCATCAACCTGTCTCTCAAATGGCTCCAGAATGAAAGGGAGACATTACGCGTAGACGCTCTCTTCAGCCTGTCTTTAGGATACTGCTAGTTTGTACTAGTTCATAGTCGTGGTCGTACGAGTATATCTGGCGTGTTGGAATATGCCATGAGCCAACCATTGATGATTTATATGAGTACGTGCACTTGGGAAGGTGCGATAGGTGCAGCATATATTATTACCTTGTAATTTACCTGCATTTACCTACTCATATAACAGGAATTGAACAACAGAGCCTAGGCAGCTAATAATACTAGACATTTATCAGTATTTCAGGAGCGGGAAAACTACACAGTACGAAGCAGTGCATTCTCGCTCTCCAGGTTTCACCATTGTGGACCCATAGATTACACTATCCAAACTTGTGGTTCTGTGGGAAAACTGTGCTCTAAACGTGTGAGTACACCAACGTTCGAGATCAGTCGATGGTGTTGAACATGACAAACCTGTCTAACTAACCACCAACCTAACAACCATCGCAATAACAAACATCGAATTCATTAACTACCATAGTTACAATAAAAGAAGACCCCATCACTGGAACATTATCAGCATCCTTTAACCATGGACATAAAGCAATAACGGCATCAACGCCAGCATTCATGCTCGCCAATTTCCCAATCTACGTTCCCGGGTAGGAACATTGAAAGCAACGAGTATCTCTCTGCTACGCTGTATTACCGAGCCGGCATTATCACTTACCTGTCAAGTGAAGCGGGTGTGGGGTAATGGTCATTGAAGTCCAGTCTTTACGAGTACGAGAAATCCTCCATAGTCTCGAGGCGGGCGGGCGGGATCTATTTGCGATCAAGCGTATAGGACTCGTATTACTATACAACGATCCACACACCTTCTGCATATCATCGTATACGGAGCATCACGCGAGGAACAATAGTAGCAATGACTCCATATTTCGACAAGTTTGATAGATCAGCGAAGCAGGTAATACGACGCACCAGAAAAATTCCATTGGAGATTTCTTTATTCCTGGAGTAGATACTAGGTTCTGTCTGCGGGACTGCTGACGGCATATGGGATTTGTTGGGTTGAGCGGGGATATCATGGCCGCCGTGTATATTTATCCATGGCTACAGTCCGAGGCGGCGGTTTTGCTTTTTCTTGGAAGCGCCGCATCTCAGAATGGGCGTTGCCCCTCTTAACGTCTTGTTTCTCGAGGCGCATACAAAGAAAAAAAAAGCACACTGAAGTTTCTGCAATGATTTCCTCACTGGGCCGAGGTGCATTTAATGGTCTTCTCTCTAGGCTTTGTACGACGTCAAGGACGGGGAGAATAGCCCTCGACAACGTCTTCAAGTGAAAAAGAACAGACGATACTGAAACACCTAGGGGCGGTACGTCATGGTGGGTTGTCTACGATGTACTTTTGCAATCGGTTTCGAGAGTTGGTCGACGAGATTGGACCCGACGTTGAGGGCATCATGAACCAGTCCATCAGATCCAGGCCATGGTGACCAAGGCAGAATGTCAATTATCCCTTACCCTTTCGCTGAATGAATCAATTCACACCATTGGCAATTATAGTTCCTGAATATCCCGCATAATACTTCTCCGTGAATACAATGACCATGATGTATCTAGCTACAATTGTTTTTGACCAGCCGTTGTCAGATGTGCCTAGTACGAATTAGCAGTACAGTAAGCTACGAATATGTGCCTGAGGCAGGTGTATGTGCTCACCCCCCCAGAATGCGCCAGATCTAGCCGCCGCACTTGTATCTGGAATAGCACGGGTATCAGTATTAATCAGCTTCAACGACATCCAGGAGTGCATGAATGAGACGTGCTCTTTCCAACTTCCATACCCCCCTTTCCCCAACCTGTTTATTTTGAATCCCCGTGATTTAGAATTGGCTTTTCCCCCATCGATTCCAAAATCGTGCCATTGATCAACGTCAAGACCACACACCCTACACCATCAACAGGCCCCCATCAACGACGTCATATGCTTCGCAAGTTCACGGCGCGCCAACAGCCCGTGTTATACAGCACATTCAACTCCCAACGCCTCCATTTCCCCTACGCAGGTGCAGAAATGGCGACGGCAACCAGACAGTCATCTCGCCTCAAGGCGCGCGATACAATCAACCCTCCCACAGAGACTGTACCTGTGACACAACCAAAGCCGAGGAAGAGAAAGGCATCACCACCACCACCATCAGCATCAGTCGCGGAAGAGCCAAAAACCCCGACCAAGAACAAGTCCAACGGACTAGCGCTGCCCCCATCTACACCTACCAGTGTTACATCTACGAGTGTTCTGAAGAATGTCGACTTCACGGACGTGGCGAGGAAGAAGCCGCGCAACGCCACCGTCACCCGTCTCGCCGGCACCGACATATCCAACGCCACGCTCCTGTCACCAGAGTCATCACGGATCATTGCGTCGCGAGACGTCGAGACGGTGTCACCCTCCAAGGCACCGCGGGACAACAACAAGTCTACCACTACGGCCAATATCCTGGAGGAAGCGTGCGCGCACCTGATCAGCGTCGACGAGCGGATGCGCCCCATCGTCGAGAACAACTACTGTCGCGTCTTTTCGCCAGAGGGCCTGGCAGAGAGGGTGGACCCGTTTGACCGGCTGACGAGCGGTATCATATCGCAGCAGGTATCTGGCGCGGCAGCCAAATCCATCAAGGCGAAGTTCGTGGCCCTATTCCATCCTCCTCCTCCCGACTCCTCAGACACTACTGCACCTCAACCATCATCATCACCGGAGAAGAAGGAGAATGAAAATGAAAATGAGGAAAAGGAAAAACTACGCTTCCCACATCCCTCCGAGGTAGCAGCCTGCTCTATAGAGCGACTACGCACGGCGGGTCTCTCCCAGCGCAAGGCGGAGTACATCAAGGGTCTGGCGGAGAAGTTCGTGGCGGGCGACCTGACGGCGCAGATGCTGCACGACGCGCCCTACGAAGAGGTCCTCAAGAGGCTCATCGCCGTGCGCGGGCTGGGCCAGTGGTCCGTCGAGATGTTTGCCTGCTTCGGGCTCAAGAGGCTGGACGTCTTCTCCCTGGGCGACCTGGGCGTGCAGAGGGGCATGGCGGCGTTTGTGGGCAGGGACGTGGCCAAGCTCAAGTCAAAGGGTGGCAAGTGGAAGTACATGTCGGAGAAGGAGATGAAGGAGCTGTCGGATCAGTTCTCGCCGTATAGGAGTCTGTTTATGTGGTATATGTGGAGGGTGGAGGAGACGGATGTTAGTACCATGGAGTGAGCAGCACGAGGCGACACCAAGTGCGAGTATGAGGGAGGGCCATGGGAGGCGTGTGATATGGAGTACGTACGTACGCTATGGAAGGATGGAGAGTTGGACGGAATCGGAAGGAGGTGATATGTGCGTTGCAGAGAAGGAATAAGGGATCCTTTGTACGAGTAATATTTTTTTCGTCATAAGTAATATATGTATCAATGTTTGAAGTACGAGTTCGTATTACAGAGATGGACGACGACCTAGTAGTAGTACCCAAAGTATGAGTTGGCTGGTGGCATAGTTAGCAGGTAATACGGAGTAGTATCGTTGTAATGCCAATACCAACTGGCCAGACAAAGCTTTCGAAATCCCGGATTGCCCCAAGGAGGGAACAATTTACTACGTCACCAGGGGTTACTTCGTCCGCCACGGCTCAACGGCTCTAGTGGAGCGACTAACATCCGGCCATATCATAAAAACACACTCGCCGAATCCCTACCACCCTACACAGGAGGAAGATTGTCGCAAGTATATGGAGCACGAATTCGAGGTGTATCGTTATATCGGTGAAAGCGAATTCGTTCCCAAGTTGATCAACTGGGATGACCAGTCGAAGTCATTGACCATTGAGGGACTCCCTAACGGAGACCTCGAAACCTACGTCAGACAGCATCACGGCCTCGACCTCGATATCGACACTCGCCGGAAATGGGCGCTGCAAGCGGCTCGAGCATTGCAAAGCCTGCATGCCATCGGCATCGTTCACCAGGACATCACCCCCCGGAATTTTCTCCTAAGTGCGACGTTGGACCTTCGCGTCTGCGATTTTGCTGGCAGCTCCTTTCCCCAGAATCCGTCTCTAGCTTGTGCTTCGGGCCAAGGTACCAGCCGAAACCTTGGGACCGGGGATATGTGCCTACTCACGCCGACGATATCTTTGCCCTCGGCTCCGTTCTGTACTTCATCATGTCCGGAACGGAGCCTTATAGTGGAATGACCGACGACGAAGTGGAGCGCTGCTTTGGGGACCTGCAATTCCCACCTTTAGATGGCCTATCCTATGATGAAGCCATCGAGAGTTGTTGGCGTGGGAACTTTGGGAATGTAGATCAGGTTGTGCACGCTTTAGAAGCCGGAGACTGCTCGCGCTAACGTCCATATGAAGTGTTGGCTGCAATTGGGCTGAAGATGAGGCCGTAGCGGACAACAATTCAACGACGTAGCTCTACCTCATGGACCAAGGACAGCTCCGAGGTATCCTGACGAGCAGGCAATAAACAGGCGACACTCTTCTAGGAGAGCCATCCAGAGGTCCGAAGCCACAAGGCCGTCAGTTAAGCTCAGAGTGGGCACCTATTCAGTATTCCACGTTCCGCCCGAGTGGTCACCGCCGCAATCCTAATCCCTACACCACCCCAACACGGACGCCAAGTCTCAACGCCCTTCTCGAAGCCTTCCACGGCCATCGCGACCTGATGCCATGCGCACGCTGTCTGCGTTATGTTATCTGCTTCGAACACGGTGGGCTCAAGAACATAGATTCTGTCCTCGCTGTCATTTGGCAAGTCCCTGTCAGAAGGGCGTCGTGCCAAACTGGTAGGTAGCATCAGGGATACGAATGTGTGCTCTTGACCAGATACGTGTTGGTTGAGCATCGCCGCGGGGTCCAACCAGACACTTTCAGACCACCACACCATAATGCGGGTGGCATAGCCCTTGCACTTACATCGCCGACTTGTAGTATAAGATCACCAAGCACGCTGCCGAGTATACGTTCAGTTTTGTATTTCGCAAGAAGAGGAATGGTACTACTCCGTACTCCGTACTTGATGGAAAGAAGTTGAGTATCAATGCATCTGTAGATGGCAACTTCCCCACGGTGGACCGTGAAAAGAGTGCGATCGATGGATCGACTTGGCCATGTCTTTTTGGCAGGTGTATTACGATTACAGGTGCGTATTACTACCACCTGTAACCCGTAGTATTACTGCATGGATGAGTTGGAGAGCCTTTTGGAGGCCTGCCGGAATTGCCGAAGGTACGTAAGCAATCGTCGTACCTGTAATACTACAAGTGTAACCCTGTATTATCGTAACTCCTCCTTTGGAGAAGAATAGAAAACGGCAATGATGACGACAATGCTTCACGGAAACGGATATCAACTTGCAAGAAAAGCGCTATCATGCGGTGAAAAAGATTGGGGGCGGGGGCATGACGACGGTGCGTTACGATGTTGTACGAGTAGTACGGAGTACAGAGTATGGAGTTTGACCGGACAGACGGTATACGCCGTAGGGCCATTGGTTATTACGTAGGTAGTCATACGTATCCGTACGAGTACGGAGTAGTAGTACTAATACCTGACAGAAGTCGTGATTCCCAAGATGAAAGCGAATGAGGTGGCGTGAATGGGATGGCATGAAAATAGGGGTCATTATTGGTTTTATGGATTCCAGAATGGACCAGGATGGACCAGGATGGTATGGGATTATGACGATGGGGGGACTGGGGGCTGCTGATGGGGGCCCATGTGTGTGTGTGAGAGAGAGACGGGGGGGCAAAGTTGCCAAGGGGTCAAAGTGCGCCGAAACCGAAAAAAGGATGATGATCTTGTCTGGTATCTTATGGAGGCGACATTGACAATGATGGAGTCTGACTCACAAGGATGGAGATGGAGCGGCACACGGAGTAAGAAATGGGAAATGTTGTGCTGCGGCAGAGCATTAAGTCAAAAGGGGCTCTCAAAAATGATGCAAGAATTGTAAGATGAGGATTGACAAGTTGAGGTGAGCCCGTCGTTGGATATGAGTACATAGATATGCAGGTGGTACGGAATAATAAGAGTCAAATCAAACCATCATCTCTAGCCTCTAGGGCTATCTACGGAGTACGGAGGAGTCCTTGTACTAGTAGTAGTATTATGAGTGAGATCTCATAAGTGCCGGAGAGTGGGCGGCGCGTACGGGCGCATGGATTAATGAGGATTGACATTACTCCGTACTCGCTCGTACAAAAAAGACCGGGAAGTAAACAGGAATTCTGAGAAAGTGGTCATTTCCTACGAGTGTGGGCGAGACTTTGATCTACGGGGTTTTTGTGTGCTCGGTCATCATATTTCATTTTTTGTTCATGTGTCTTTCCCTTTTGAACAAAGAATTGCCAATAGGATTAGGATTACTTGTACGGAGGAGGAGTAGTAGTATCTGTAAGTAATGTCCTATCATTCTAATAAGGCAGGCGAAATAGAATAGAAGAAGAAACTGGTGTTTTGGGTTATTTAACAGACGGGAATAAAATGAGGCTGTGCTGCAGGACTTTTAGGTGCATTGTGCATAAAAAACAAACTACAATCACTGCACATGATGTACAACTAACTAGTAGTACTATCTGATGGCACGACAACCACCAAGCACTACGAGCACTTACTCCAACAAGCGTAAGAAAAAAAATCAAAACCCAGTGTCGATCAAAAAAAAAAGTAAATGAAGTTGTGTGTGTTATTTTAGAGTTCCGGCCAAGGCGCGAGCGGCGGAGAAGTAAAAGACATAAAGCCCACATCACGAAGGGGGGGGGCCATTCTCGACAACTGGTAACAGTAGCAAAAGGTCATCTCTCCACTTGTCTACGAGAGCAGTTTGCCCGTGAGAAGAAGAATATTGAAGAAGGACAGTGCAGTGATAGAAAGCCTTCGTATGCCAAGATTTCGCCACGGTCCATTGACCCACAGGGAGAAAAAAAAGACACGAGCATGCATCCGTATCGTGGTTCGGACCGGGGTTTCTTAGTGAGGTGGGAGGAGGGAATGAGGGAAAATGGGATCAGGATTGCATGGTAAAATTGAATGACAGGCTCGCATATCACGGGAGTAAAAAGGACGGGCACATGTATAATTACGATGGTATTATGATTATTGCACAAGTACTTGCAGTGCTAGTATGAGCAAGTAGACAAGCCAAGCCAAGTTTGTTAGAGACCCAAGTCCCTAGATGACCAGGGCGGCTCCAACAGGCAGGCCTCCGGTCAATCAGTCACCCAATCCCTAAATAGCCGGACGGACAAGGAAGAAGAAAAAAAAGCAGGTGAAATTTGGTCTAAGCGGGTCTTGCCTCCCCCCCCAGCAAGGGTTGGTTGTTGGCCCGTGAGGTCCAGATGGGGGAAGGGGGAGGGGCGGTTACAAAGCGAAAAAAGGGGGAGGGGAGGGGCGTCGAGTTAGTACCATTGTTTTTTTTTCTTTCTTGTTAGTGTCATGAGCTAGGGAGAGTATTATCTGAGAAGTACGTAGTAGCTGCACAGGTATTATCCAGTAGGGACTTTCTTTTGTTTATCATTCATGTTGTTATATGTATGTACGCAGTGGTGCAGAGAGAAAAGAGACACACAGACACACAAGGAGATATACCGAGTCAATGGTGTCAAGTACGAGTGTGTAATTGAAACAAGAACAAAATATTCATTCCTCAATGCTCGTATAACACTGTACGAGTACATAACTCAAGGCAGGTATTGATAGTGGTAGTAGTATTAGTACTCCGTACGATACTCCGTAGTGTACCTCGTAGTCCCAAGAAAAGAACTCGTATCGACACAAGGGCCAAGGGAAGGAAGGTCCCGATCTCTCTTTCCCTCTCTGGCTGAACCAAAGATGGTGTCCATTGATGGTGGACCCCCAAGCACCAAGGCGTAAAAAGAAGTACTACGAGTATGTACTACTCGTACTTTCGGATAACAATGGTCCAAGTTACCTTGAGAGTAAATGATGAGCATAGAAGAGAGAATCAAACTTTTTTCTCCATCTTCTAAAGTTGTAAGATTGCTGTTGGGTCAGAGAGTAAGTAGTAAAGATACCAAAGATGAAGAAAAAAAAGAGGTCGGACTCGTTAGAGAGACCGCGTTCCGGAGCTACATAGTGGGGATGGGGGGACGACCATGGAGCAGGACCCCCAACGACGGAGCAACAAAGCTGATGCATTCCACGCCGTCAGACAAGTGCATTCCCACTTTGTGTGTTTTGTACAAGTAGAGGGGATGCTCTAGATAAAGAGAGAGAGAGAGAGAGAGAGAAAGAAAGAGGGGAAAGGTAAACACATGATTGCCACCTTTGTCTTGGCCAAGGAGTTGACGACCGTTGAAAGACGACAAAGCCAAGATATGCCAAGTTGGACAGTGATGAATGGGAAAGCGAGCATCAAACGACGCGTCGTAATACTCTCTGCATGCACTCGTAGTTGCAGTCATACTGCCATCACTACTACTACCTGTACAGGAATACTACGACGTAGTTGTACGAGTACTCGCACACCAGTGACCAAGTACACCAAGCAAGTACATCCAATCTTGTATGCAAGATACACGCTTGCGCTATTGGGGCCGCAAGGGTGGGAACTGGGAATCAGCTTCATTGCTGGCTCCACACGGTGACGCTCCCTTTTTCTCACCCCCCTTCCCCCCCTACGAGCTGGTGAGTGCTACCTGAGCAGAGTCACTACGTCGTACTCGTACGAGTAATTATGCCTGCGAGTTGGTTCACGAGTCTGTATCTGTACGAGAGTATGAGTACAGAGTACCTGTAGCCTGTACGAGTGGACGACAGTGTAGCATCAAACAGATGATCAGTTTGGGTCCGTCCCTCGGGTTCCGTTAGCTTCAACTCTTCATCACGCAAAGCTGGTCCAGCCTCTTTCACTTCAACCTGTTCTCGTGATACTGGACAGGAATCTAAACACCAGCCATTCTCAACTTGTAGTATCAATCAATGAATGCATCTCCCGAGCAATGCCATCGGAAACTTCATCCACCCTCTCCCCTCCCACCCATCACGGACCCCCCTCAGTGGCGGTGCCACGGCATGTCTCTCCCGTCGATGATGTACGGCCAGTATGAGTACTATTGATGGGGTACGTATCTCTTCCTTCTCCCAATCTCTGTCCCGTCCAACTCTTTCAGGCGTGTGTTATTACGACGTAGCAGTTGTGTGTATGTACCTGTAGTACTGTTAGGTACACGGGCGTAAAATAATCTTTCTCGTAACGCGTCGAAAAGGGGGGGGTGTGTGGCAATGGGGAAGGGGAGGCGTCATTGTATCATGGGGGAGGAGGGG
>FYEV01001630.1:68695-79868 GCA_900188565.1 Geosmithia flava
GGGGCTCCAATATCGGCGGCACTTGATTCGTACCAGTTCCACAGGGTCAATTCGCAGAAGTGGATGGATTTCACAAAGAGACAGAGAGACGGAGAGAGAAAGAGGTCACTGAGAGAGAGAAAAACAAGAGGTTCTGACGAGATACCAGGACAGAGAGAGACCTGAGCCGAGCTCCCGTTTTGCCCCTGGGGCCCTGGGCCACCCCCCGGTTGCGACAACTTGATGGTTGCCCCTGCTCATCACTCATCACGTCTTATGCTACTACACCAGGTCCCCACGCTAGGCCTCCGGACCCAATTTTCTCTCTCTCTCCCAGCTGTACAAGGTGCTCCATGGCCAATGGTCAGTGGTCGCCCACCAGGTAGGGTAGGTACCTGTCCATAGCTGCTGGACCTGGCTGGACCTGGTTCTGGTTGCTGTCCTGGCTCCTGGGGGGGCTCCATACGCCTGTTCGGGTTGCTACTCTCTCTGGGTCCGGGGCTAATTAGGTGCCTGCTAATCCTCGTCCCTGCCCACGTCCCACGTCCCACCCCCTTCCCGAAACCCATTTCTCCCTCCTCCCTCCCGCCCACAGACACAACAAAACGACTTTCTCTTTTCTTGTCGCTTGTGCCTCCTTCTCGCATTCTCTCTCTTCCTCCTTCCCTTCCTTTTCTTCTTCTTCATTCTCTTCACGCCACTCGTTCAAGGCCATTATTTTCGCCCTTCCGTATTACTTCTTTATCTTAATTCCGGTCTTTGCCGCGTCCACCTTGCTGCTTTTTTTAACTACCTTCTCATTCTCGCTTCGACTTTTTCCAAACCGAACGATTATCGAAAGATCAGAACAAAAAAACACGCAAAAAACAACCACTACCTGTAAGTATTCAGACCGACGAGGCACTACGCGATGCCGTATACACATACACACACTACACTACACTACACACACAACACCCATGGACGCCTTGCCTATGCATACACACGCGTCTCCCCCTATTACGAGGAGGATGGTCGTCGATGACCTTGGGGGAAGTGATCAACTCAGGGGTGGAAGAGCCAGCAACGAGGCGAGGGTCGGTTGAAGGTTCATTGTAAGAACCTCAATCGTCATGAACCGTTTTGCCCATCGTCTCTCAACTGCCAACTAGTTTACTCAACGCTGTTCAATGGCAGTTGGGACGGGGGTGTGCTTCATCAATTGGGTAGGAGCAGGCTGAATCGAACGTGCCTTCCCGCTTCTACCTGACAGCCGCCACAGCTGAGTGGTGGCTGAATTGATGACTGGTGACTTGACGACGCCTTGGCATCGCTTTGTTCTCGTTGCCACCGGTCACAGACCAAAGCTGTTACGTGTTGTCCACTGCAATGCCACTTACTGGCTTGAGCATACAACCGCTGCATTGTCCTGCGCGCTACTGCAACGACCGCGTTCCCCACCCTGTTTTGTTTACTGCTGGCCTCCACTCAACATCATCACATCCTCATTCTACCGTTGTGCCACGTAACGCCTCTGCGTTCATTTTTAAAACCATCCAGACTTGAAATACTGACATTTTACCTAGCTCACAATGCACTCCGTCAAGACTTTCGCGGCCGCTGCCGCTTTCGCCGCTACGGCTCTTGCTGCTTGTAAGATACTCCGGGATCGACTCCAGCATCACAGTTCACTTGGTAGTGCCTTGTACTGACAACACTTCCCATCAACAGCTTGCAAGGATGTCACCATCAAGGCTACTGGCCAGTCCATCACCTGTGACACCATCACTGGTGACCTGACCGTCGACGAGGCCCTCTCCGGTGACCTCACCATCACCGGCCCCAAGACCATCAAGGGT
This sequence comes from Geosmithia flava, assembly GCA_900188565.1. Taxonomy (NCBI): domain Eukaryota; kingdom Fungi; phylum Ascomycota; class Sordariomycetes; order Hypocreales; family Bionectriaceae; genus Geosmithia; species Geosmithia flava. Next base: position 70,513 of record FYEV01001630.1, read on the forward strand.
GACCTCGTTGTCAACAACGCCACCAACCTGCTCTCGCTCACCAGCAGCACCATCTCCTCCATCGAGGGCCGCTTCGTCCTGACCAGCCTGAACTCTCTTAACAGCATCAGCATGGACAACCTCCGAAGCATCAACAACCTCGAGATGCAGAAGCTCCCCGCTCTCCGTGACCTCACCTTCGGTACCGAGGGTGTCACCAAGGCCAGCCAGATTGAGGTCTCCGACACTTTCCTCTCCAGCCTTAGCGGCCTGAAGATCTCGTCGGTCGACACCCTCAACATCAACAACAACGACCGTCTCACCAAGTTCGAGTCTGACCTTGTCAACATCACCGACACCCTCATCATTACCTCCAACGGTCGCGACATGGAGATCTCCATGCAGAAGCTCGAGTCTGCCGCCGAGATCCAGATTGCCAACGTCAAGAGCTTCCAGGCTCCCCTCCTCGCCAACGTCAGCGCTTCGCTCAAGTTCGACAAGTGCGACGAGCTCAAGTCTTTCGCTGCCCCCAACCTGACTTCCGTTAAGGACGCCGTTGCCTTCATCAACAACAAGAAGCTTACCAACATCTCTTTCCCCATCCTCAAGGAGATTGGCGGTGACCTCCGTGTCGTCAACAACACCCTCCTCAAGGACATTGACGGTTTCCCCAAGTTCGAGTCTGCTGCCTCCATCAACTTCGGTGGTAACTTCGAGGAGTACGTTATTTTCCTACCCTTCCTTCTTCGCCATCTCAAGTGTACTCATACTAACCTATCTCCCCCTACAGGATCAAGCTCCCCAGCCTCGAGCGCGTCGGTGGAACTGCCCAGATCTCCACCACCACCAAGAACGAGACTGTCTGCGACGACATCAACGATGCCGACGACGATGGCAAGATCAAGGGTGGTGCCAAGTGCTCTTACGACAACGAGAACGCCAACGAGGGTGGTGACAAGGACGGTGGCGAGACCGGCTCCGGCTCCAGCAGCGACGATGGTGACAGCGCCGCCGGCATGGTTGCCATCAACTCTGCCCTCATCGGCCTCGGTCTCATCGCCGGTGTCGCTCAGCTGCTGTAAGGTAGTGGTGGATCTATCATTGTTGTACTACTAGTTGGTATAAAATGAGGTGATTCGGAACAAAATGGATAACCCCCCCTTATACGGAATGCGGCGTCGTTTTTTTTTTTTTTTTACTACTCTTGTCATTTTCTTCTTACATGGTCTTTCAAAAACCCCATATGCCTTTCACTCTTTATTCTCTCGCTCTTTTTCTTGTTCTTTTTATAAAAAAAAGCCACATGGGTGTTGGCCTATGTTAGGTTACATCAATGAAAGACCCCGCGACCCAATTGTATTTGTTTCGTCGGGACTGGCTTGTATACGGTAGAACTTAATAATGGATTGCACTTGTTTATGATTTAGAGTCTTTGTACTATTGTGATGTCTGTTGTCTGCTTTGATGCCCTAGTGCCATTTTCAGTACCGGTATTGTATGTCTTGTGCATATGTTGGTATATGTTGGTGTGTACTGATTTAGGTTGTATGTTGTATGTTGGTGTACATGTTGTATGCCTACCAGTGTGTTGCAACGTGCAGTATGTTTAAACCTGTGTTGGGAGACATGTCTCCTACTAGTTCTAGTAAGTGCTCGTGCGGCATACGGTTGGCATACACTTGTCTGGCCATTGTAGATACTAGTTCTCTGTGATTGACACGGTTACCATTACCCAGTAGAGCAATGCCATGATGTTGATGATGATTGTATTCCGTAGAGAGATATTCATTGTAGACTCTAGTAGTAATAGTAGTGGTGGTGGTGGTGGTAGTAGTCCTAGTCTAGATATATACACCTCCATCAAACCTTTCTACATTGTAAAATGCAGGCTCAATGGTGTTACCGTTGAAGATACGACCACGAAGTTCATTGACGGCCTTTTACACATGTGTTAGCATTGGATCTTGGGTACCCCTTGAAAGAAGAGAACGAGAAGAAGTGACGGAAAGTACAAAAGAAGAGAAAGTAGAAAAAGAAAGAAGAAAAGCAATAGGAAAAGGAGGGAAGAAAAGAGAAAAGTGCTTAGATGATTAGAGTCAAAAAAAAAAAAAACTCACTCGTAGAGCTGATACTTGATCAGTAAATTTGATAAAGACCTGACGATTCTCCTGATCGATATATAACCTCTCGACACGGCCATACTATAAACATCAGTCAGCATTGCAATTTCAGGGACAACACAAAACACACACAGGTAGAACATACCTTTTCACCGCATTCTTCACCAATCTCCTGACCGAGACCATCCTCAATCTCAGCCTGTAAATCATCCATCCCCCAGAGCATATTCCTCAGAACAATCACCTCACTCATCTTACTCCCGTCATCATCTTTTTTGGAACCCGCGGGACCACCGCCACCGATAATCTTCCCCTTACCAGCTGGTTCGGCCCAGCCACCGCCATCTGCGTCAGCACGTTTCCTCCTCTTCTCGACCTTGACGCGTAGAGGGTTGACGATGCCGGATGAGGAGGCGCCTAGACCGGTGCCGGCTGTCCAGCCGTACTTGGTCATTAGGCGGGTTGCGAAACCAGACTGGCCTGGGAGGTTGCTTGTAGGGGGAGGAGGTGGTGGGTTATCCTCTGACGGTTCTTTCGCGGGTTCATTGTTGTAGCGTATTGGTGCGGCGGAGATTGTTGCTGAAGGAGGAGGTGGAGGAGGTTGAGACTCAGAAGGAGGAGCAGGAGGAGGAGGAGGAGGGGAGAGAGGTGGCGGCGCAAAGTTGTGTGATGGAGGGGGAGCGAATTGGTCTGTAATGGGATGGTTAGCTTTGGTAAAGAGAAGATGGAAGATGGGTATAGGATAAGAATGATCATACTTGTTAGAGCTGGTCTGTCTTCATCAGAAGATAAATCACTGTCCTCGACACGTCTACGATGACGGTGAAGTAGCGTCCTCCACTCCCTCACCTCGTCCACCTTCTCGTCGCTGCGGAGGAACTCGTCTATATTGGTCGGACGAGCCGGATCGTAGATGTCGTCCCAGTCCGTCTCGGCAAAGGCAGCGTCATCCTGCCAATTCTTCTTCTTACGCTTACGCCCGCCGCGCTGGCGCTTCTCCCCCGTCCCGTAAAGCCATTCGTCTTCTTCTGTTGCGGCCCAGTCTGCCAGAGAGGATTTGGGGGGTGCTGCAGATGCGGCTGGTGCTGCTGTTTGAGAAGTAGGTGGTGGTGGCTGTGGCTTATTAAAGGCCGCTGGCCTGGGAACATTGGGGGCAGTGCCCTTGGTTCCTCCTTGCTTGGGTTGAGGACGACGGATCGGTTGGAAGCGTAATGATGGGTCTAGAGGTTTCTTGGCTTCGGAGGAGTAGAGGACTGGGGCAGAGGAGATGGTGGCGCTGTCGGGGGGTTTGTCGTTGGGGTCGGTGAGGTTGTCGTAGAGGGATAGACCTCGTGGGGGTGGTGGGGGTCCCATGGTGTTCTGTTACTGAGGGTGGTTCGTTGAAGTGAGGTTGGGTTCGGGAGAAGTGTTGATGCTATGTAGAGCTGGCGGTTTGTCGCATCGTGACTGGGGTGACAAAATTAGTGGAGTGCTGATACTGGTACGCAAGCAAGCAGGTAGGTACCCGTCTGTTGGTCAAGCGGCGAACTGTTGGTAGTATCCTTTACTATATGTACTACTGACAGCATAGGCTTCGAGGTGACCACACGACTGTTTGTTTACTCTGAATCTAATTCACTTCTTTTTATCATATTCACAGAACATTGTAAACAGCATTACCCGTAAAGTCAGATGTACGACTCGGATAAAGGTCAATGTCAAGGTGTACGCCACAGCCCACAGGTAGCACCACTGCACCTATTCTGTCACCTGTCAGCCACAGCGCGCAGCTGGCAGCAGCCGGAAAAACAATGGAGCTCCCATAAGTTTGGCGCTTGTTCTCTTTGCCTTTTGCCCCTCCATCGCTCCTGCCCCGCGAAAAACATACTATAAATGCGACAGGCTCCCATCTCACCTCTCACTTGAAACCTCGACAACAACCCACTCATCCCCCAGGAGACGTCGTTTTTTGTTTTTTAATCAGATAGAAGGAGATAAAAACAATCGCAAAGAACGAGACAACACACACCACCATCACGATGGCCGACCTAGCCAGCCGTATCACCAAGCCAGACGGCGAACCTGCCGACACCACTGCTGCTGCTGCTGCTCCTGCCGCTCCCGCTGCCGCACCTGCTGCTCCTGCTGATGACCAGCAGGCTGATGGCGCTATTGAGAATGAAGGCGGTTCGGGCCTGCAGGAGCCCGACTACGAAGTCGAGGTTTCCCTGAGCGCCCTCCAGGACAACGCTTCTACACCTTTCTACTCTGCCTCGACTTGGCAGGACCTCGGCCTGTAAGTTATATGTTACTATTTTCATAGCTCATTTTCGTATGAGATTCTCAAAATAAATGAGTGAGCTACTGACACTTCTTTCCAAATCTCTAGTGATGAGGGCATCCTCAAGGGTCTCCAGGCCCTCAACTTCCTCAAGCCTTCCAAGGTCCAGGGAAGGTCGCTGCCTCTCATGCTCAGTGACCCCCCCAGGAACATGATGGCTCAGTCCCAGTCGGGAACGGGAAAGACGGCTGCCTTTGTCACTGCTATATTGTCGCGCGTTGACTTCAGCAAGCCTGACCAGCCTCAGGCCCTCGTCCTCGCCCCCAGTCGTGAGCTGGCCCGTCAGATTGAGGGTGTCGTCCGCGCCATCGGACGCTTCATCCCCGAGCTCAAGATTGCTCCTGCCGTTCCTGGTGCCCTCGCCCAGGGCGAGCCCGTCAGGGCCTCGGTCATCGTCGGTACCCCCGGCCGTGTCATGGACATTACTCGTCGCAAGCAGCTCGATGTGTCCCAGCTCAAGGTCCTGGTCCTCGATGAGGCCGACAACATGCTCGACCAGCAGGGTCTGGGCGACCAGTGCCTGAGGACCAAGGTGTAAGTTTTTTTCTCTCTCTCTCATTCTTTCTTCTTTCATTTTATCCTTCCTTTTCCTGTCTCAAAATAATAAGAGACTAACTTTTCTTCTACAGTCTGCTCCCCAAGGATATCCAGGTTCTCCTGTTTTCCGCCACCTTCCCCGACAAGGTCAACAGCTACGCCGGAAAGTTTGCGCCCAACGCGCACTCGCTTAAGCTTCAGCGTAGCGAGCTTACTGTCAAGGGTATCTCCCAGATGTTCATCGACTGCCCCGACGATGAGGAAAAGTACGAGGTGCTCTGCCGTCTCTACGGTCTCATGACCATTGGCCAGTCTGTCATTTTCGTCAGGGTATGTACAAAGCAGAGGAGAAAAAAATGGCAAAGACAGAAACCCCCTTTGGTTTTCATGTGTACTGACACGTTGGATAGACGCGAGAAAGCGCCAGCAAGATCGAAAAGCGCATGATGCTGGATGGCCACAAGGTGTCTGCACTGCACGCCGCCTTTGATGGAAACCAGCGTGACGAGCTCCTGGCTAAGTTCCGGTCGGGCGAGACCAAGGTTCTCATCACCACCAACGTTCTGGCGCGCGGCATCGACGTCTCGTCCGTGTCCATGGTCATCAACTACGACATCCCCATGAAGGGCCGCAACGACGAGGAGCCCGACATGGAGACGTACCTGCACCGCATCGGTCGCACGGGCCGCTTCGGACGTGTCGGCGTGAGCATCAGCTTCGTCTACGACAAGAAGAGCTTCGACGCCCTGAGCAAGATCTCAACCCACTTCGGCATCGACCTGGTCAAGCTCGACACGGATGACTGGGACGACGCCGAGGAGCGCGTCAAGGAGGTCATCAAGAAGAACAGGGCCCAGGCCGCCTACGCCCCCAGCGCCTCCGAGCCCAAGCAAGCCGACGCTGCTGCCGCCGCTTAGGGATGGGGCAGCTCGTCTGGAAGCGGTGGAATCTATAATGGATATGGAGGAGGGTGCGGATCTGTCGGCTCTCCGCCATTGTTGGAGAATTCATCTTTTACCACCCCTTGGTTCACCCAGAAGCAGAATCCGGTGGTTAGGGCACCTTCCACGGTTAACTGGCACGCTAGCGGTGTGATGAATTGAGGATGAATATGATGATGGAAAGTGCTTGGGAGGTCAGAGAAGGTGGAAAAAATAACCCGGAGAGAGGAGGTGAAATGGAAAGGATACTCATGAACAACAATTTTGCTTGTTTCGGAGAAAGAGAGAGAGAGAGGGAGAAGTAGCATACATTATTTTGCTTGTTTCTAAGAGAGAGAAAAAGAAGCATACATGGTAGCATAGGTGGATTAGAAAACAGGATCAAGATACCAATGAAGCAATGCGCGAGCTCGTCTGTTTAGTTTGACTTTTTTTCATCTTCGTTTTTCTGAATCGGCCTAGATGATGTTGATTTTGTTACATGGTGCAGTGCTGCTTTTTCTTTCTGTAGAATGGTTATGAGTAGAGGAGGACGATGAACGTGGTCGAGATAGCTAAGGTTGAACTGGAGAATAGAGGTAGAGTGCATGAGGGAAGAGAATGACGAATGCTGCCTGCATCCCCGAAGGAAACCTTCTTAGAGGACAAATGTTGACCATAGTGCCACAAGTGGATAATTGGCCTCTATGGCGCAGTGGTAACGCGTCGCACTTGTAATGCGAAGATCCCCCGTTCGATCCGAGGTGGAGGCAATTCATTCTATTCAATTTTTTTGGATCCTATTTCTTCTATAGGAAAGTCATGGATTATTCTTTTTTTTGTTGTCTCTTTTTTTTCTTCTTCTCTTGGTCTTTGTTAATAGTAGTAAGAAAGTGTCTAGTGCTCTTCACTGCTAGTAGCAGTAGTGTCTATTGATGGATGCATATGCTGGCTGGGGTTTCGCCCATTGTATGAGTCAAGAAAGAGCTCTTGCTGGTCAAACACCCTACGCTTCATGGAATTACCCTCAGAAGAATGGGATAGAAGATGAGTTGAAGGGCAGTGATAGTCTTGTGTTTGTAATTGGTCTAGTGATTCGAGAATTAAAATAAGATATTATTGAAATATGGTATTGATGTTAATGTTGTAGTCATAGAGTGCTACTGCTACTTAAATTATTCCTAAGCTGATCAGTAGCAAGTTGTTAGTCTGAGCAAAAATGCAGTCACCGTCATCGGCGCCGTGTGCGCAGGTGAGTCAAGCTCAAGGGCACTCAAGGGTAACAACAGCTGTATTGTGCAGTCACCACTAGCAATCATCCAGTAAATATCTGATATCCTACTACTCATATCTTCTACCAAACATTTTCTTGTTCTTCAATTGACATTTCTAAACAATTCAACTCCATCACTGGTAGAATCACGTCAATTCTCTTCAAACAAGTCAGTCTCTGCCCCACGTAACCCCGCCACCACCACCAAAAAAAGGGACCAAGAACCCCTCGTACGGTTTTTCCCTCCCCCCTCCACCCTTACTCACATCCAACACCTACCTCAAGAACATCACACATCCTCAACGTTCCCCAAAAAATGTCGTCGTACCCTCCCATCCTCCTCCGCGCGGAGCAGAAGCCCCTAGAGCACCGGTCGTTCTCTCCGGCCGTCATCGGCGCCCTCGTCCAGGCCGGCTGCAGCGTATCAGTCGAGCGATCGCCCACGGACCCCGAGTTCAAGCGCATCTTCGAGGACAGCGAGTACGAGGCCGCGGGGGCCAAGCTCATCCCCGGAGGATCGTGGCCCACCGCCGCCCCGGGCACCATCATCCTCGGCCTCAAGGAGATCCCCGAGGAGGACTTCCCCCTGACGAACGACCACATCACCTTCGCCCACTGCTACAAGGGCCAGGGCGGAGCGGACAAGGTCCTCGGACGCTTCCCCCGCGGCGGCTCGACCCTGTACGACCTCGAGTTCCTCGTCGACGAGGTCGGCCGTCGCGTCAGCGCCTTCGGGTACCACGCTGGATTCACGGGTGCGGCCCTCGGCGTCAAGGCTTGGGCCTGGCAGCTGTCCCACCCCAAGGGTGAGAAGCTCCCCTCTGTCGCGTCCTTCACCAACGGCCGCGGGTACTACCTCAACGAGGAGGAGCTGGTGGCCCAGATCCGCGAGGACGTCGCCGCTGGTGAGAAGGTCGCTGGCCGCAAGCCTACGGCTATGGTGCTGGGCGCGCTGGGCAGGTGCGGTCGCGGAGCGTCCGATCTGTTTGAGCGTGCTGGCATTGAGACCATTACCAAGTGGGATATTGCCGAGACGCAGAACAGGCAGGGCCCTTATGAGGAGATTGTGCAGCACGACATTTTCCTGAATGCGGTATGTTTACTTGGTCCCTCTTTTGTTTCTCTCACACTTGTCCTCCTTCTGCTTTCCCATTCTGGCTGTTATTTTTCTTTTTCTTTTCGAGCTGTTGTTTTAGTTGTATGTCAACAGAAGAATCAAGAGCTAATACCGAGAGTACAGATCTACCTGTCTGACCCCATCCCCCCCTTCGTCAACAACGAACTCCTCTCCCAGCCCGGCCGCAAGCTCGCCGTGGTGACGGACGTCTCGTGCGACACGACCAACCCCCACAACCCCATCCCCATCTACTCGGTCAACACGACCTTCGACGACCCCACGGTCCCCGTCGAGATCAAGGACGACCAGAACAAGGATGCCACCCCCCTCACCGTCATCAGCATCGACCACCTTCCCTCTATGCTGCCCCGCGAGGCGTCCGAGTCCTTCTCTGACGGTCTCAAGGAGTCGCTCCTCCAGCTCAATGAGCGCAAGACGGCCAGGGTCTGGGCTGATGCCGAGAAGCTGTTCCAGGAGAAGGTTGCTCTTCTGCCTGAGTCGTTGAGGACCAAGGAGATTTAGACATCACAGGGAAGAAAAAAAAATAGCTACGACGTACAGAACAAAACAAAACAAAAAAACAAGAGATTATTCGGTCAACGAGTCAGGTTTGAGTGGAATATCATGTGTCCATGTGTCTATGCTTCCATGTGCCAACCATGTGAAATGCAAATGTCAGTGACGGTGTAAGGGACGTGGTATTACAGGTAGTATGAGATGTATGTTGTACGAATGGGATTGAAAGTCTAGGCGGTGACGGTGTATTCATCTGCTGTCTCATGTGTGTGTGTGTGTGTGTGTTGTACAGCATCTGTCAGGTAATCTCTGTTGTGTTGTGTAGGTGTAGCTTGTGTATGGTGCCAGTGGTGGTGATGTTACGGTGATGGGTAGTGATGGGTGCCCGTATGGAGTGGTGATCCATGGGGGGGGGGTCAAGTGATGACCAACCACCTGGATTACGTGGGAGATGAGATACAGGCAGGCATACATATCTGTAAATACATAACTACAGAAATATAAAAGATACCCGAGAAAATAATCAATAGAATATAATAAAATACAGAGTACGAGTACACCTTTACAAAAAAAA
>FYEV01001630.1:79939-146458 GCA_900188565.1 Geosmithia flava
CCAACGTACCGACCAACCGGCTACTAGAGGTGAGCCACGTCGCGCAGAAAATGGGACGGGTTGGGACGGGTACGGGGCCACGGGGGGGTTCCGCTCTTTTGGTCCGCCCACGCTACTAATACTACATGTACCTTGGAATGTCTGGGACCACTGCACGCGTTCAATTGTTGGTGTTGTGAGGGGGGAAATACCCATACAAGTACGGAGTAGAGTGTGTCTGACCTCTTTGAGAGAATGAAGGAGGGGCGGAAAAGAAATCTGTTTGATGGGATCTGATGGCTCGTAACTTTTTGATGCAAGACGTTTGTGCCTGGTCTAGATGACATTCACAGAAGCGAACCCAACGGACAGCACTACTCGTACCTCTAGAGTATCATCCAATGTATGACTACTGGAGGGAGAGACCAGAGTGATATATTGTCATTCAGAGACTTGGAGTGTAGTACTCCGTAGCAGTAGGAAAGTCTACGAGTACAAAGGTACATTTGGAATATTTTCCATTGTGGAGAGCAGCAGCAGCAGCCAGACGACACACACCGCATTGCCGCCCAATTCATTCCAATATTCTATGATTTTCCAACTCCATACTACTACCACTCCGTGCTCCGTACAAGTCCCTTTGAATTGGGCCGCCACCTCAGCACCACCTTTTTGATTCCCCAGTCATCTTCATTCAAAGGGGAGGGGGAGGGGGAACCATCCACCCGCGGGACAAGATGAGGGGGGCCATGATGCATCTTGTTCTCCTCTCTCTCTCTCCCTCTCTCCCACCCCGCCAGCCACGTCGCTTCCCCCCTCTTCCCGTGATAGAGAGAGAGAGAGAGGTGTGGGTTGTCCCTTTTGTCGTCCCAGACAACCAAGCAAGGTAAACAAGGTACGCCAACTGTCCTCCTATCGCGTGACCATCATCGGGTCTTGAACCTTTCACATTTGAGGCATTCATAGAGAAAGACATACACAGAGAGATAGATAATAGAGGTGATAGAGAAATGACATACACACCCCCTTTTTTCCTCTCTTCTTTCTCTGGCCCAGCCTCCCCTCGTACCGGGCAGATGTGCTTTGAACTATTATACAATATATTGAAACTTTCCTTTCTTTTTTTTCTTCTTCTTTTCTTTTCACTCTCCCTCTTACTCTTTACTAGCACTGCTACTACTGCTACTCCCCATCTCATCCGTAAGCAGTGGATCGATCTGCGTGCTTTTTCTCTTCCCCGTTTGTACAGCACACGCCCACACACCCCACAGGCACAGCACAGCACAAAAAAAGAACAGCACATACACGCCCCCCCCCCTCATCATCATCATCACCTCACATACAGACCAAAGGCGAGGGGAGTTGCTGTACAGTCGAGGAGCATCACAAATCACCTCTTCATGACGTTGTCATTCGTCTCTTTGTTTTTATATGAGCGCAAAAAAACAACTCGTCCACTAACATTGTTATCCGAACCTCATTATTTCTATTATTATCCATTACTTTTGTCCTTTGAACACCCCCCCTCCCCCCCAATCTTGCTACTACTGCTACTCTTCCAACCTCAGACCTTCTACGTATATTCCACAACTCGGTGATTAGATCAAAATTGTTCCTTACCTGCATATGCCCGATTGCCCAAGAAGTCGAGTCTCTACTACTATCATTACTACCGCATACCACCTTCTATTACTGCTGCCTCTATCTCTCTTACTTGGTGTTACGAGTACAGAGCACGAGCACGAGCACGAGCACGGAAATCATTTGACCATTGAGAGTAAAGAACCAATTTCAAGATATAATATATCCCTCAAGTCTTTCTCTCTCTCTCTCCTTCCCTCTCGTTTCTCTTGATCAAAGAGGGTGAGTGAGAGAGAGCGACATTGATTAGACATACACACACACATACACATATTTACACACACACACTCACACACATCCACAATGGACGGCGGCGGAGACGACGTCGTACGTACCGTCGACTTATCCGCCATACAATACTCGGATTTTTCTACAATCAATTATTATCAGAACAACGACATGGATGACGAGGATAAGGCCGAGGATATCCCTGATGATGGAGAAGGTGTGTGCTTTCTTGGTTTCCCCCCCCCCCCNCCCCTTCCCTACTGTGACTATTCCACTTTATTCTTGGTCTTCCATCTTGATCCCACCCCCCCTGTTCCTTCCCTACTCCTCCAAGTCCCTTCCTTCCTTAAACCACATCCTTGCAAGCGTACCGAGTACGGATACTTTGTACATATAAATCTTTTTTTTTTTCCTTACCCGCCTCCTCCCCCCCCACACACACACCCCCGGACCTACACCGTTTAACTACAACACACCGTCACAGACACAGACGCACAATCTCTCTTTCTTTCTTTTTCACTCACACACAACAACTTTTTTTTCTGTTTCTTCCAAATTTTCTTCAATCTTTTTTTGTGTGTGTGCGTGTGTGTGCCTTAACGTTACTGATTATCAGAAAAAATGGCAGGCGCAGACACATGGGAAGATGGCGATGCCGCCGCTGCTCCCATGTCCGCAAAGGACAAGAAGAAGGCAAAGAAGAAGGCCAAGAAGCAGCAGCAGCAGGCTGCCTCTGGAGGTGAACCTCCAGCAGAAGAGCCAGCACCCGCAGAAGCTCCAGCAGAGGCCCCGGTAGAGGAGGCTCCTGCCGAGACGCCGGCAGAAGACACTCCAGCAGAGGTCCCAGCAGAAGAACCGGCACCAGAACCCCCAGCAGAAGAAGAGGCTCCGCCACCGGCAGAAGAGCCGGCTCCGGCTGCAGAGGAGCCACCAGCTGAGGAAGAGGTTGAGACTACTGGTAAGGGCAAGAAGAAGAAGAAGAAGAAGAAGGGCAAGGGCGCTGCCGCCGCTGAGCCCGAGCCCGAGCCTGCACCGGAGCCTACACCAGAGCCTGCTGCCGAGGAGCCTGCACCGGAACCTGCTGCTGAGGAACCCGCCGCTGAGACTGCAGAGGAGCCTACGCCAGAAGCTGCTCCCGAAGCTGCCCCAGAGGAGCCTCTTGCAGAGGAGCCCGCTGCTGAATCGACACCCGAAGCTGCTCCTGAAGCTTCTCCCGAGGAACCTGCAGCAGAAGAGCCCTCCGCAGAACCGACATCAGAGCCTGTCGCGGAGGAACCTGCCGCAGAAGAGCCAGCGGCTGAATCAACGCCCGAAGCTGCTCCCGAAGCTTCTGCAGAGGAACCCGCCACCGAGGAACCTACTCCTGAAGCTGCCCCAGAAGCTGAAGCTGAGGCTGCACCTGAAGCTCCCGCAGAGGAACCCGCCGCCGAGGAGCCTGCACCCGAGGAGCCTGCAGCCGAACCCACACCAGAGGCTGCTCCGGAATCAACAGAAGAGCCTGAAGCTGAGGCTGCCCCGGAACCTGCCGCTGAGGAACCTCCTGCCGAGGAACCTGCCGCAGCGCCGGCAGAAGAGGCCCCGCCTGCAGAGGAACCGCCGGCCGAGGAGCCCGCGAAACCTGCCGAGGAGGAGCCCGCCGAACCCGCTGCCAAGGGAAAGAAGGGAAAGAAGAAGAAGAAGAAGGGCAAGGGTGCTGCTGCCGCCGAGCCCGAGCCCGAGCCCGAACCCACACCGGAACCTGCTGCGGAGGAGCCTGCAGCACCCGAACCTGCTCCCGAGGAACCCGCCACCGAGGAGCCTGCAGCTGAACCGACACCAGAGGCTGCCCCAGAACCCGCAGAAGAGCCCGCCCCGGAACCTGCCGCAGAAGCTGCTCCAGAACCCGAAGCTGAGCCTGCACCGGAACCTGCTGCAGAGGAACCCGCCCCCGAACCCGTCGCTGAGGCTACCGAGGAACCCGCACCGGAACCTGCTGCAGAGGAACCTGCCGCCGAGCCTGAGCCGGAAGCTGCTCCAGAGTCAACAGAGGAGCCCGCCCCAGAGCCTGCCGCCGAACCCGAACCCGAACCTACCGCTGAGCCCGAGCCAGAACCTGCCGCTGAACCCGAACCTGAACCTGCCGCTGAACCCGAACCTGAACCTGCCGCTGAGCCCGAACCTGAGCCCGAAGCTGCACCGGAGCCTCCCGCGGAACCTGCACAAGAAGCTCCCGCAGAGCCGGAGCCTGAGCCGGAAGCCGCCCCAGAGCCCACTGAGGCCAAGTCCAAGGCCCAGAAGAAGGCTGATAAAAAGAAGAAGAAGAAGGGCAAGAAGAACGCCAAGGAGGAGGAAGAGCCCGCCGCTGAGCCCGAGCCACCAGCCGAGGAGCCTGCCCCAGCCGAGGAGCCTGCCCCAGCCGAGGAGCCTGCCTCAGCGGAGGAGCCTGCTGCTGCTGAACCCGAGAAAGCAGCAGAGGAGGAGGTGGCACCACCTCCGGAAGAGGCCCCGGCGGCCGAGGAGGAGGCACCCGCTGAGCCCGAGGCTCCTGCTGAAGAGGCTGCACCGACTGAGGAACCTGCCCCAGCCGAGGAGGAGAAGCCGGCTGAGCCTGAACCCGAGGCAGAGCCAGCTGCGGAGCCTGGACCACCGGCTGAGGAAGCTGCACCGGCTGAAGAAGAGAAGCCTGCGGAACCTGAGCCGGAGCCAGAGGCACCCGCAGAGCCAGAGGCCCCTGCTGAGCCTGAGCCTGAACCAGTCCCAGCTGAGGAGCCTGCCGCAGCTGAGGAGGAGAAGGCGGCAGAGCCCGAGCTCGAGCCTGAAGCTGCCGAGGCTGATGCACCGACCGAGGAGCCCGCCGAAGTTGAGGAGGAGAAGGCTGAGCCTGAAGCTGCCTCCGAAGCACCTGCCGACCCTGCTCCCGAAGAGCCGGCTGAAGCCCCTGAAGCTGCCCCCGAAGAGGCAAAGGAACCCGAGGCTGAGCCTGCCGAGGAGGAGAAGGCTGTCGAGCCTGAGGCACCTGCTGCGGAGCCTGCACCTGCTGAAGAGGACAAGCCTGCCGAACCTGAGGCCGAGGCCGAGACTGCTGAAGCTGATGCTCCGGTCGAGGAGCCTGCCGCAGCTGAGGAGGACAAGCCTGCTGAGCCTGAGCCCGAGCCCGCGGAGGAACCGGCTGAGGCCGCGGAGGAACCAGATGTCAAGCCCGATGACAAGCCTGAAGACAAGGAGGAAGAGCCCGCTGCAGATGTAGCAGAGGAAGACCCCCCCGAGTCTTGGGATGACGATGCTCTCGACGACCAAGCAAAGAACGACACCCCCGCTGAGGATGCCAAGGAGGAAGAGGCCACCGAAACGGCCCCCGCTGAAGACGACAAACCCCCTACCGAAGAGCCAGCCGACGACAAGTCAGAGGTAGACGCCGAGCCAGCTCCCGCAGAGCCCGAGGTCGAGGCCGAGCCCGAGAAAGATGAGGAGCCTCCCGCTGCCGAGGCTTCTGAGCCAGAGGCTGTTCCGGAGGAGGCTGCATCGGAGGCCCCCGAGAAGCCAGCCGACGAGGACGACGAGGACGACAAGGCTGAAGACGCTGCTGCTGCTGCCGCCGCCGCTGCCGCCGCCACCACTGTCGCTGCCGCTTCTACCGTGGTAGATGACGATGCAGACAAGGACGAGGATGCCCCTGCTGCCGAAGCAAAGGAGCCTGAGGAGCCCGAGGTGGAAGAGGCTGCTCCAGCTGAGCCCGAGCCCGAGCCCGCGGCGGAGCCGGAGAAGCCTTCCGAACCAGAAGAGGAGGAGCCTGCCGCAGCCGAGCCTGAGCCTGTTCCCGAAGAACCTGAGGAGCCGGCTGAGGAGGAGAAGCCTGCGGAGCGGGAGGCACCTTCCGAGATCGCGGCCCCGTCTGAACCCGAGCCCGAGCCAGAGGCACCTGCCGAATCCGAGGTTGCAGCTGAACCTGAACCTGAGCCAGTCAAAGAGGAGAAGCCTGCTGAGCCCGAACCTGAGCCAGAGGCTCCTGCCGAGCCCGAAGCCCCAGCTGAGCCTGAGCCTGAATCGGTCCCAGCTGAGGAGCCTGCGGCAGTTGAAGAGGAGAAGCCCGCTGAGCCCGAACCCGAGCCTCCCGCTGAGCCCGAACCCGAGCCTCCCGCTGAGCCCGAACCCGAGCCTCCCGCTGAGCCTGAGCCTGTTCCGGAGCCTGCTGCCGAGCCTGAGCCTGAGCCTGTTCCGGCTGAGGAGCCTGCATCCAGGGAGCTTCCTCCCGTTGAGGAGGAGCCCGCAGAGCCTGAGCCAGTCCCGGTTGAAGAGCCCGCTGCTGCAGAGCCTGAGCCTGCCCCGGTTGAGGAAGCGAAGCCTGTCGAGCCCGAGGAGCCTCCTGCAGCCAAGGAGCCCCCTCCCGCTGAGGAACCAAAGGAGGCGGAGAAGGAGGAGGCCAAGGACTTTGTGGCCCCGATCCCTGTGGTCGAGAAGAGAACCGAGAAGCCCAAGAAAGGTAAGCTTTATTATCTCAACTGATCTTGATGACAAACTCGGACACGAAACTAACATTTACATAGACGACAAGAGCAGGGATCTCGATTTGCGAGGCGACAAGGACAAGGAGAGGCACCGCCGCCGTCGCCGCTCTTCTACTCAGTCCAGCCACTCGAGGCCTCGCTTTGAGGAGGAATACAAGGAGAGAGAGAAGGAAAGAGAAAGGGAGAAGGAGAAGGAGAAGGAGAGGGAGAGGGAGAAGGAAAGAGAGAAGGAGAAGGAGTCAAGACGCCGGCCCCGTCGTCCTTCTTCTTCGCATGCAACGCCTGTATCTCGGGAGCTTCCCACCTCGCGGGAGCTTCCCGTCTCTCGGGAGGCGCCTTCTAGAGAGGGACCTTCCCAGAAGGAAGGACGTTCTCAGCGCTCTCATCGCTCCCGCCACACGGACAACACCGAGTCCAGCTCTTCGCATACACCGCCGAGGAGCCCCCAGCGCCGCGACAGCGGATTCTCGCAGGGAAGCCCTGGAAGCTCGGACCGCAAGAAGAGAACTTCCGAGGACCCGGCGTCTGCACGTGAACGCCGCAGGGGAGAGCGACACGTCCCTGAAGAAGGCGCTGTCCGTGAGAGGCACAGGGACGACCGGCACCGGGACGACCGTCACAGGGATGATAGACACAGGGATGACCGACACCGGGACGACCGTCACAGGGACGACAGACGCAAGGATGATCGTCTCAAGGATGATCGTCTTAAGGATGATCGCTCCAAGGAAGAACGACTCAAAGACGACAAATACATGGAGGAGCGAGAAAAGGAGAGGGCGGAACGCCACAGGGAGAGAGAGGAGAGGCACAGAGAGAGGGACGAGAGGCTCAAGGAGAGGGGAGAGAGACACAAGGAGAGGGGGGAGAGACACAAGGAGAGAGAGGAGAGGGCCAAGGACAGAGAGGAGCGACACAAGGAGCAGAAGCTCATGGAAGAGCGTCGGCTGGCCGATGAGAAGGAGAAGGCCATCCGGGAAGTCGAGCGGGAGAGGCGTCGCGAGGAGCGCAAGCTAGCAGAGGAGAAAGCAGCCAAGGAGGCTGCCCGCGAGAAGCGCCGCGAGGAACGTCGCATCGCCGAGGAGCAGGTGGCTCGTGAGAAACGTCGCGAGGAGCGCAAGGCCAAGGAGAAGACGCGCGAGCGCGAACGCGGCCGGGAGGAGATGTCCCGCTCTCGACACAGGGCCACGAGCGACGCTGACGACAAGGAGAGGCATCGCCACCGGTCCCGCCGACCGAGCCACTCGAGCCACCATAGCCGTCCCGAGCCTCCCAAAGAGACCGTCGCGCCCGCCCCGCCCCCTGGCCCTGTTCTGGATGAAGACGGCCTCCCGGAGAAGAAGTTCTTCGAGCTCAAGAACGCCGAGGGCGTCCTGCGCGGCATACAGACGTTCAACTCGTCGTCGACGATGCGGGACGACGCCGTTGATCAGCGCGCCCGGAGCGGAAGCCTCCGGAGGCCGAGCACCAGCCGGTCCAAGAGCCACCACCGCAACGTGCTGGAGGAGACGCTCAGCCACGACAAGAAGCCTGCCGAGGTGCCCGTCGCCGTGGATGAGGAGGATCTGGCGCCGTCACCTCCCGAGGATGCGGCCAGGAAGGCTAGGCATCAGGAGCGCAAGAAGGCCAAGGAGGAGGAGAAGAAGCCTGCTGGGATCAAGGCGGCTTTCAAGAAGATGTTCAACTAGGGTGTTGTCCCTTGGTCATCTTTCCATTTCTGATGGCCATCTCTACATTTCGAGAGTGATCTTTCCTTTGTTCAGATGATGATCTTTTTTTTTCTTCGGAGGATGTTCTCTTTTGAGCAGAACGTATGGGATGTATCATGATGTATTGGACCATCTCTCATGTACCAAGTATGCGTGCATATCATTTTGTTTTGTTTTGTTACTTTCATTTTGTCTTTTACAATTCTTCTTTTCTCTCTACATGTTTTACGTTATCAGGACTTTTTTTTTACGAGATTAGAATCATATGACCAGATTGGACCTTTACACTATACACTTTGTTTTCTTCACTTATACACTCTTCTTTTTTTCAGGAGACTTTCTAAAGATGATATCCCGTAGAACTTGATGATTGTTTGGTCAAGTTGGACGCTTTTTATGACAAAGTCCGACTTATACTGCCGAATCCGGCAATGACGTGGATCCGGCTTCGGAGGGGCAAGAAAAAAAAAGTCATGGTGGGGGAGGGGGAACAAGAAAAAATCACGTGTAACCCCACGTCAAACTTTCAACTCTAGATGTTAGAGTAAAGTATTCAGTGAGAAGCAAGGTTAAGAAGAGAGGAATTCGAAAAGGACAAGCCAAAGAGAACTCCCCCCCAAAAACACCAAACACCCCAGCACAGCCCATCACAATGTCGACAGCCAAGACGCAAATCGGACTCAAGTCCCTCCCGCTAGTGACGACGGGCAAGGTGCGCGAGCTGTACCGCATCTCGGACACGACCCTCCTGATGGCCGTGACGGACCGCATCTCGGCGTTTGACGTGATCCTCGACAGCGGGATCCCAGACAAGGGCGCGATCCTATGCCAGATCTCAGCGCACTGGTTCTCCGTTCTGAGCGGGCAGATCCCCGGACTGAAGCACCACATGCTGAGCATGAGCCCCCCCGCGTCGCCCTCCGTCATCACCGCCGAGGAGTCAGCCTCCCTCCGCGGCCGTTGCGTGCAGATCCGCTCCCTGAAGGTGTTCCCCATCGAGGTGATTGTGCGCGGGTACATCACCGGCAGCGCGTGGAGCGAGTACCAGAAGAAGGGCACCGTGCACGGCCTCGCCCAGCCCGAGGGTCTCCGCTGCTGCGACAAGTTCCCCCAGGGACCCATCTACACGCCTTCTACCAAGGCGCCCGCGGGCGAGTCGGACGAGAACATCTCGCCCGACCAGGCCAGGGAGATTGTCGGCCCCCGGTACGCCGAGCGCATCCAGTCCCTCGCCCTGAGGCTGTACGAGGCCGCCCACGCCTACGCCCTGGAGCGCGGCATCGTCCTCGCCGACACCAAGTTCGAGTTCGGCCTCGACGAGGAGACGGACGACATCGTCCTCGTGGATGAGGTGCTCACCCCGGACAGCTCGCGCTTCTGGCCGGCTCCCGTCAAGGTCGGCCAGGACCAGCCTAGCTTCGACAAGCAGTATGTTAGGCAGTACCTCATCGAGAATGGGCTCAAGGGCAAGCAGGGCGTCTCTCTGCCCGATGATGTCGTCAGGGAGACGACTGCCAAGTATAGGGAGGTGTTTGAGAAGTTGACGGGCAGGTCGTTGGATCAGGCTCTGGCTGCTTTGGAGTAGGGGTTCTTGTGTGTGTCTTTATTATGGCGTAGGGGTGGGCTATGGTGTCTAAATAAATAAATATCAAAAATGAAAATATACAGGTTCTTGAAAGTAAATTGTTGCGTTCACTCTTTACCATTACCACTACTGCCGCTACGTTCATCACTTCGACGCAGAACACTTTATACACATTTTCACATTTCTTTTGCCACTCTTCTTTTCAATTCCCTCTTTTTCTTTATTTATTTAAATTTCTTTCATTCCTCCATTTCTTTCTCCTCTTTTTTTTTCTTCCTCTTCTTTTTTCTTCTTCTTCGTCTCTTCTCTTGATACATAGCAAATCCATAAATTCACATCTCCAACTCCCCAAACCCACCAGCCAAGTCGCAACCAATCAAACACGTGACGCGCCTCAACCGCAAACTCCAAAAAAACACCCTACCAAACCATCACCAAACTCCCAAACTCCCAAACCCCCATCCATACAACCATCCAATCCACCCCATCAATTTCACCATGCCCGTCCCCCCAGCCTACCACGAGTCTCTCCCCTGTAAGTATCTAATTCTCACACCACTACTCCTCCATCCCTCCCCTCTAACAAAAAAAAAACAGACATCGACACGGAGCCCACGCCCTCTGAGCTCCGCGCCGCCAACGCCCTCCTATCATCCGAACTCTCCACCCTCCCTCCTCCTGCCCCCTCAGCCCTCGAAAGCGACCAGCAACCCCCCTCCTTCAGCGAAGTCATCAACATCGAGCTCGCCCGCGCAGCATCAAACACGCCCCTCCAGTCCCTCACCCTGTCACGCTACGAGGCGCAAGAGGCGCCACCGCCCACGGAGCCCGCAGCGACACACATCCAGACCCTGGAGGCAGCCTACGTGAGCGAGTCGTACCTCTCGTCCCGCCTGCAGACCCTCGAGCTGCTCGACAAGCACGGCCGCAACGCCTGGCTCCTGGGCAACCACCATCTCGAGGCGGAGCTGCGTCGCGTAGAGGCCGATCTCGCCGCCACAAAGGCTGACATCGACCGCGTCAACATCGAGAGGAGGCGTCGTCAGGAGGATGTCCGCACCGAGATGCATGTCCTCGAGGATACCTGGAAGAAGGGCGTCGGTAGGGTCCTGGAGACGGAGATTGCCGTCGAGGCTCTCAGGGCTGAGATCCGTCAGGAGTTGGCGGCTAGGGCACAGCAGCAGCAGCAGCAGCAGCAGCAGCAGCAGCAGGCGGCTGTGTGAGCCAGTGCATGCACATGGCTTGTGTGTCATTGTCCTGTGAAAAATCTAGACTGCCCCGGACATTGGGCAGCTGGGTCTCACGGGAGGAAAACAAAAGGAAGAACCAAGGAACGAAGAAAGAAACGACGTGCTGTTGCTGGCTCGTCACACACCACGGAATTGCCGCGCCAGCTGCGCATCCCAATATATAATACCCAGATCGCACAATGACGTTGCAGACACGTCAAGCGCTACATGTAACACATACAAACACATAAGAGGCCACGACATGCTCTCTGACGACATGCTTCAGAGAGCAGCATGCTGGCCAGCACATGGAACAGAATAATAGTACATGGAGGATTCAATCATTCAAATGCTATCATGTATAATACCATCACATAATCTCTGCAAAAAGAGACAACACTGCCCCCGTCCTTTCTGATATGCCATCCTCCAAAGAAAATACCATTGCCTCCCAACACTCCTCAGATATTGAGCCAAGATACATAAAAAAGATACGCAAGGATAAAAGGGGTTTCTGAATAATAATTAAAAAAGAAGAGTAGAAAGAAAAGAGACAAGCAAAATACCACACAAAGCTACCTCGCCCAAGCCATGTGCATTGACGTTCAACTGGTGTGCAGAGGATCCATCTCCTCCACGCCCGACTTGACGCCCTCGTACTTTGTACGTCGGAGGATGCCCTCGACGGGGCCGAGCAGTCTCTGGAAGGCACTCTTGCCTAGCGTAGCCACCTTGACATTGGTCGAGGCCACAATGCTGGCCGCACGGGGCGCGTCGTTGAGCAGCGCCAGCTCACCAAAGAAGTCGCCCTTCTTGTAGTGGAGCACCTTGTCATCGCCCTTGTAAGCGTCGGCCTCACCAGTCTCGAGCAGGTAAAAAGAGTCACCCTGGTCACCCTCCTTAATGATGACCTCACCGGGGGAATATTTTTGCGTCTCCAGGGCGTCGGCAATCTTGGAGCGCTCGTAGGCGGTGAGCGAGGCCAAAAGAGGTACTTCCTCGAGGAAGTTCTCGTACATGCGTCTGCGGGCAAACGTCGACTCCATCAGGATGCGGCGGAAGGTGACACGGTCCAAAGCCCAGAGTGTGGAACCTGGCTCGGCCGAGATGACGGTGGCGGCACGGGGAGCGTTGTACATGAGGGCGAGCTCTCCAAACGAGCCACCAGCCTCAATGGTGCTAACCTTGGCACCCATGCCGTCGGGACCAGGCTGGACTTGGCCAGTGGGGTTCACGTAGACATCGAAAGAACCCTTTTCGACGACGTAGAAGAAGTCACCAGCATCGCCTTGGATAATGACCTATTGAGAAACGAGGTATGTTAGTCACGAGTCTTTTACTGAGCTCTCTTCAGCTCTCTCACTCGCCGTCCCTCTCCCTCTGTCTCCCTGTCTCTGTCTTTCCTCTTTCCTGCCAAGGGGAGGTCATGGTATTATGGGAACATACTTTAATATCCTTGGCAGGGACAGGCTTCTCCATGAGAGCACCGAGGATCTGGCCACTCTGCTCATCATCGAGATGGTTGAAGAGAAAGTTGCCCTCGATGGCCTTTTTCAGCCTGTCCAGCTGCTCCGGGCCCTTTTCGTGGGTAGGAGGCGACCAGTTGTCATATGTGTCGGCGCTGGGCTTCAACGACTCGGCCGAGACTGAAGTGCGGCGGTTGAAGTTGTACTGGGCTGGGTAGCTGTCGGGGTTCGGGGGTGACCTGGAGGTGGGAGGGGCGTCGGTGTTGGCGTCGCCACCGAAGATGGGGATCTGGTTCGGGGGTGCGTTCTCATCCTCCTCGGCCAGACTTTGCATCTGGGATCGGCTGCTACCAAAGGGGTTCGCGTTGGCACCGAAGGGGCTCGTAAATTGGCCAGCCATGGTTGCGATTGTGGGTGTTGAAAGGTGGTAAATAATGGCGCGAGGTGGGTGGGTATACGGGAGTGGGCGTGGGAGCCGTGCCTTGCAGGTCAAGGCAGCAGTCTATAGAATCTGCAAAATCACGGAGCCACAGTGGTTAGCTTGGTTCATATATAACAGCACATTGTGTTGGGGCGGTTAATGAACAGGTTGAATACGTATGAGTCAACAGGATAGTGGTTGGGGGGCTCAACTAATAGCCAGCAAGGTGTGACGCCATGGGCTGAGCCTTTCGTCCAAGGAGGGCATGGGAAGACGGCAAGCAGACAAAGAAGAAGAAGAAGACAAATGGGCCAAAAGGGAGACGAGATGACAGCCACGCAGAAATCAAAGTTGACAGACGTACATTTCAGGCACAACGAGGCGCGACCGGTGACGTGCCGTGGCGGGGCGTCGAAGGTAAGCGGCGGGGTGGGAGGGTTTTTAAACTGCCCGGTTCAGTTGGTGGCGGTTGCTGTCGTTGATTATTGCAAACGAGATGGAGAAAGGGGAGGTGTGTTGGACCTCTGAAGAAGCTCTCTCTATCTTTGACGAGAGACAGTGGAAGGGAAGCTTGGTGATAGCAAGGTATGCCAAGCTCTTTCAGCGGAGGGGACGGTAGCGCTGTCTGTCTCGGTTCCTTATGTTTTGGTAGAGAGAGAGAGAGAGAGAGGGGCGAACAAAGAAAAGCCCAGAAAGCAGGTGGACTTGTCGTTATATGTGGATGAGGGGCAGTGTGTCAGTTTACACAAGAGCGGAGCAAAGAAAAAAAGACCAAGAGAAAATACAGAATCAGGCAATGCGGAATATGAATCTGGGGTCAAGGAATGGTGAGAATGGAGAATGGGGGACGAGGGAAGGAGGGAAGGAGAAGGGAAAGGTCCCAAGGTAAAAGGCGGGACGCAGGGAAAGACGCAAGTGGGGGAATTGGAACTCTGAAGACAGGACGGCAGGTGGGAAGGGGAAGCCTTCTAGAAGGTAGAAGCACGGACCAGCATGTGGCTGGTGCACAGAACGGCATAACAGTACCACGCAGCTACAGCGAGTACCACACACAGCAGTGACAGCACTGTACCGACACCTACTGTACGCCATAGCACACAGTATTGCCTCCAGTGCTACTTTGGCTACGTTAGGTAGGGGGACCGACCACCTGTGCACCTATTCCACGTTGGATTCATCCATTGGACTCGCGGGACCTACCTACTAGCACTGAGTAGTAATTGGAAGAGTCATCACCACCAGCTGGCACTGTAACACTGTAACCCAAACCACGGCAGTCCATAAAGCTCGCTATAAGCTCTGCTAAGCTTCTCAGACGGGACCATACGAGGACCCTACTAAGCTATTCCGAGGCATACTACCCGTCCACCGGTGCTTCGTAGCTCTCTCCATCACAGTGGGTGGCACTGCTATAAGCTCCGCTATAGGTGCTTCCGAAGAGGAGGGGTCCATCCATCCATTCCATTCCTTTGCCATTCCCCGGTTCCTCTCTCTCTCTCTCTCTATGTTCTCCTCTCTAACCCCCCCCCTCCATCATTGATCCCTCTGACCCATCTACTCTCTCTGCTCTCTCTGTCCGTCTGTCTGTGTGTAACTGTGTCTGTTGGTTCTCCCCCCTCCCCCCAAGATCTCACCCTCTTCTGCAGCCCTGACGTAGAAGCATTTTCTAGACGCCTTCCCCCTCACTCCCCATTTACGTCACACACACACACACATACGCACACGTTCTCTGTGAAACGAACATTTCAAATCATCAGATAATTGCATAACTTTTCGGCAAAAGTACTACTACTACTACTGTGTGTGTGGATCATAAAGAGAGGGGTGAGAGGGGGAGAGAAGACGATTCAAGTTTACCAATCAATACGAACCCCAGTGGGTATTTTCCTTTTTTCCTTTCCTTTCTTTTTCTTCTTCTTCTTCTTCTTCTCTTTTCTTTTCTTGAGGGGGATACACACACACACACACACACATAATCATCGTAATGGTTGGTTCAGTGCAGCATCTTGACGCCACCAAGGTGGGGGAGGAGTCATCTTTTATTCTGGTCTTTTTCTTTTTTTTGGCCCCCCTCGGTAGAGGCAAAAAAAACCTGTTCAGTGATATCTTGTTACTTATTACCGTTCAGAGATCTACTCTTTTAGCTTGACGGCGCACGGAGCACCTCCACATCCGGTCACCTACATGATTTCCCTGCCAGGTCGATCTTTCCATCTATTGCTCCGTAGTACTGCTCCGTAATCGTATCACTCACTCCCTCCTTTTGACCTCCTCTTATCGGCACGTTCACGTAAGAGAAGAGTACGGAGTACACACAAGATAAAAACCTGCATCATATCAGGCCAATGACCAAGATGCAAAACATGACCTGTCTATTCCAGTGTGACTGACCTTCTTGACTTCTTGTCGATCATGCAAGTGCCCTTGATGCCGATGGGGCACACGTTTCCCGGCCCGCCTTATGCCAAGTACGTCAATCGATGCCGGTAGTTCACCTTATCTGTACTCATACAGCCAGCCACGTTATACATGCTTGTTTTCTACTCCAACATTTCCCTTCTCCTCAATCCCTTTCTCCGATATTCCTTTTCGCTCTGGCACTCATTCTCTTCTTTGACCTTGATTCTCTGATCCTGATCGACAAATCCCTTTTATTCTGGTACGACATTCTATACCTCTTGACGACAGTCTTCTCTAGGCGGGTATCGTAAAAATACACAAAAAAAAAAACCACCACCGTCACCACCACCTTGAAGACAAAAGAAACGACAAGTCTTCCTCAACAATGATACAAAAAATAATGAAGAAAATAAAAAAGACAAGAAAACTAAAGGGGAAAATGACCTGAAACGGAAGAATAGCAGACAATAGAAAAAAGAAAAAAAATACCATGCCCTGAAAACGCCAATCAACAATGCCTTCCCCCTGCTGTGTTGAAACGGGAAAAAAAAATGCACATAAAACTCCTCCTTTTTGTTTTGCGCCACCATCCTCCTTAACACGGTTTCCCTTCCAAAAACGAGAGGAAAAAAAGACAGAACAAGGGAATAAAACAACGACGGAAAAGACAAGACATCTCCAACTACGAGGTAGCAGTGAGACAAGAGTCGAGAAGACCATCAAGAGAATCCATGTCCTGACCCTCTGCTCCCTCCCACCAGGGCTCCGAGTCAATGTCCATGGCATCAACACCGTTGGGTATCAGCTCAATGACGTCTGCACCCCCGGGGGCACCGTTGGTGAACAGGTTTCCGCTGCCAAACATGTTGTTGTAGTCGTCTTCCGTCATGGTGGGAGGCTGCTCGTCGTTGTAGTACGTGTAGTCGGACCAGTTCTCCAGCTCGCCCTCGCGGTAGCCGTAGAGGATCTGCGTCGTGAGGATGGGGAACGTGGCCATGCCCGTGTCGCCCATCTCGAGGGCCACCCGCACGTCCGCCATGCTGAGGGGGCCCCTCTCGCCCGCGGCCTTGGCCTCGATGGGGAGCAGCCCGTTCTTGTCGCGCGACAGCTTGCCGCTCTGCGCTTGGTCCTCCTCCGCGTGCAGCTGCCGGCTGTACTGGTGCGTCTGCACCCACGTCGTGCCCACGCCGAACCCGGAGCTGCCCGCCTCGCCGGGCCCGTTGCTGCGCGTCCGGCTGAAGATCTGCGTGAGCACGTCCTTGATGAACGTCTCCGTCGCTACCGACATGAGCTGTGGTGAGTCCGCCGTGTGTCCGCTCACCAGTCCGGCTTCGTAGCAGAACGGCAGCATGCGTCCGCCTATCGCGCCGACATCGGGGAACTCGCCAGACTCGATGGCCAGCGGTTGGTTGAAGCGTTTGCGTATCTCGAGGTCAAAGTCTTTATGCCCGCGTTAGTCATCATCTTTTATATAGAACCCCAACATATTCTCCGAGCCGGTGAGATTCCAGGGAGAAAAGAGAAGGGTCCCGGTGCAGGAAGAAATGACGTACTCATATTGTTAATTCCTCCTGTTGCACTCGTCGGTACTTCAGTCGCAGCAGACGGTCTACGCCGCACATCTGAAAAGACATTGACCAAGCTCTCTTGCGGGTCGAACTGTGCACCCAAAAAGGACGTTAGAATATGCAATGCATGATATGATAAGAGGGCTTCCGAGGGGAATACGCACGTCGTTATGTACCATCTCCTTGATCCTCCTCCTGTCCTTGGCGGGCAGCTGCATCACGCCAACCTTGAGTCTCCTCTCGGCCGCATCTCCCGTCGCGGGCTTGCTCCCCGTCGCAACGGCAGGCTTGTCGTCTGCGCTGACCCAGGGGGCGACGCCCTGGTCCGGCATCTCGCGCGTGACATTGGCAATTATGGCGAGGATGAGTCGGTTATGGTGGTGTTCTCTTTCGCCCGAGGCGCTGGTGACGAGGGGGTCGACTATGGCGGAGAATTCGGACTGGTTGAGGCGGCCTATGTTTGGGAAGAGAGGTCAGAACATGTATACACGCACACACAAAAATATGCATATATATATAATGTGTCATGGGATATCTGGGAGGTGGGGGAGGATGCTCACCATATGCTAGGTTGCACACGGTATCCTTGTATAATGCCCATTTGTCTGATGGGATAAAGGCCTTGACAGCGGCATAATATGGTTCCAGGTCGATCCTAGGAGGGACAATCTGGCTAGTCTTGGACTTTGGTGCACCACCCGTCGCATTCATTGACAATGTTTTTGTCGAGAGTGTAGGTGTTGATATACCCACGCCGGCTGGGCGGCTCAAAGCCGCAGGGTCAATGTCTGGCATAGCTAAGGCCGGTGTGTGTGTGTGTTGTATTATGATAAGGCTGATTATAAGAAAGATATGTCGAGATAGTTGATTCGTGGTGTATTATAGGAGAGGAGGCGAGATAGAGAGAGAGATGTCAATGTCGGGAGCGGTTGTGTCGTTGTTTGTTATAACTCCTCGGTAGTACAGCGGATTGGCGATGTTAGAGATGATGCTGATGATGATGATGGTCGCGCACGACAAAAATGCGCTTCGAGGCGCCGGGGAAATTGCTCATGGGATACAGCGGGAGGTTGCTGAGGACCACGCGATTCCAATTCTCCAGTCAGCTTGATGCATCGGGCATTGTGACGATGGCAGTTGATGGCGGCGCGGCGCTGGGAGGGAGGGGGGGTGGGACGGTTTAGGGACTGGGAGAGGGAGGGACGTTTTGTGACGCGAGAATAGGATCGAGGGTGAAGTTGTCCCATGGAGAATTCGCCGGGCGAGGAACCCTTGGACCTGTTTGCAGGATGGAGTGATTCGAAGTCAATTATACTTTGGCAATTGACTCAATTTCTCGCTGTACGCATACGTCATCCAAGTACTGTGTACATGTCTGGTCTCGGGCTCACAGGCTGCTGTTTTGCTGCTGTTAGTGCTCAACCCGCTGTAAACGCTTGTTTCCAGTTACCGACCTGCCCCTCCAGAGCGCGTCCCTCTTTGGGCCTCTCCGAGCGCGCGTCCAGTGTGCGTGCATGGTCTCCTTCTGTCATGATATAACAAACACCCGGCAGCTTCAACTCCTTCCTCAACACGCCCTGGAGCGCTACAACCGGTACATAATTGCCCATGGTTATTGACTAGACTCTTCTCGTCCATCGCCTGCACACACGCCAAACCACCAACCCCCCCCAACAATGCAGTCATGGCTCCCGACCGTGTCGCCAACGCCCTGGATAACCTGATATCCCACACTGTCCCTCGCGACCCCAACGAGGACGATGAATCCGCCCAGAACCGACATGATGTCCGCTTCGAGCAGGCCATGTCCATGATTCAAAGGTGAGCTTCTATCATACCGTGGTCACCTATATATCAAAAAGCCGCCTCGAGTCTAACGTCTCCTCCGAAAAAACAAAACAGCCCAGCATCTTCGGCCGTTTCTTCAGATGTCAACCACGCCTCAGACCTAATCAAGCGCAAGCTCATACAGAGCAACCCCGGACAGGCGCTCCGATTCTCCAACCTATACTCTAGACTCCTCTCCCTCCCCGTCCTCGAGCACAAATGGGCCATCCTATACCTCCTCTACCAGCTAGCCGACTCGCCGGACCCCAGCGAACCCCTCCCCATCAGTCCCGTCAAGCCGTCGGCGCCCAACTACCGCGATGCCGTGAGCCGGGACGCCATGAAGCGCCAAGGCCGTGACAGACCCCGGACATCGACGCAGGCTCAGGCCCAGGCCCAGACGCAACAGCCTACCAAGCTCGAGGAGAAGCAGTTCAAGGAGGCCTTTCAGCCAGAGGGGTTGGCCAAGTTCCCGCCGCCCCAGGCAAAGGGCCAGCCGAGCAACATTGACGGCGCGGCCGACAGCGACGTGCCTAAGCGGGACGTGTCCCTCAAGTCGACGCTGCTGGCCAGCAACTACGCCGACATAGACCCCCCGGAGGCTGTCATCCTGCGCGACCTGCCCTTTGCCCTGCAGGGCGTGTCGTCGACTACTCTGCCGTTTACTCAAAAGGACACGCTCAAGCTACCGCCGTCGCTCCCCATGCCTCTCATCTCGCTCCTGCACACGCTAGCCGAGCCGTCGCTGCTGTACCGTCGCCTCGACAACTTCTGCAAGAGCCCGGCCAAGGGCCTGCTGTCCCAGAGCCTGCGGGCGGCCATGGGCAACGAGCTACGGGCGTATCTCAGCCTCGTCGCCACACTGGAGGGCCAGATAAGGCGCGCCCTCTCGGCGATTGACGACACGGCGCCACGGGGCGGCATCGGTAAGGCGGGTGTGACGCTGAAGCGGTGCGTCGTGTGGACGAGGGAGGCGACCATGGGTCTGAGGCTCATGAGCCTCATCGCCGAGGAGTCGGAGAAGAAGAAGGGTGGGCAGCTCATCTCGCTGATACACGGGTTCTCGTCGTCGCACGGCGACCCCGTGGTGGCGGCGTTTGCCGAGCGGCTGCTGGGCAGCTTCACGCGGCCATTCTACGACCTGCTGCGACACTGGATCTACGACGGCGAGCTGTCAGATCCCTACCTCGAGTTCTTTGTACGGGAGCCGGGGGCGAGCGGGGACGGAGCGGGAGGAGCAGGCAGGGGTAAGCCGATAGGCAACGTGTGGGAGGACAAGTACGAGATTGCGGCGGACATGGTGCCGACGACGATCACGGAGGCGTTTGCGCAAAAGGTGTTTCTGATTGGCAAGTCGCTCAACTTCATCCGCAACAGCTGCGGCGACTCGCTGTGGGTGGAGAACTACTCCAAGGACGCGTCCAAGGAGCTGCGGTACGGAGACACGGCAACGCTGGAGGCATGGATCGACGAGGCGTACAAGACGACGATGCGACGGCTGATTGACCTGATGGCCAACAAGTTCCACCTGTACGAGCACCTGACGGCGCTGCGCAACTACATCCTTCTGGGCAAGGGGGACTTTATCGCTCTGCTGATGGAGTCGCTGGCGCCGAACCTGGACCGTCCGGCGGGTGCGCAGTACCGGCACACGCTGACGGCGCAGCTGGAGCACGCGATCCGCGGGTCGGACGCGCAGCACGACTCGGCCGAGGTTCTCCGGCGCCTGGACGCGCGCATGCTGCAGCTCTCGCACGGAGACATTGGATGGGACTGCTTCACGCTCGAATACAAGATCGACGCTCCGGTGGACGTGGTGGTGACGGAGTGGGGCAACAGGCAGTACCTGAAGGTGTTCAACTTCCTGTGGCGCATCAAGCGCGTCGAGTTCGGACTCCTGACGACGTGGCGCAAGTGCATGACCGGCGCCCGCGGGGTTCTCCAGAGCGACGACGAGGTGGTGGCCCAGACGTGGAAGTCGACACGCGGCACGCTGGGCGAGATGATTCACTTTGTCGGCCAGCTGCAGTACTACATCCTGTTCGAGGTGATTGAGTCGTCGTGGAACGAGCTTCAGGAGCGCATCCACAAGGACGACTGCACGCTCGACGACTTCATCAAGGCCCACACGACGTACCTCAACGACATAACGCACAAGGGGCTCCTGGGACCCAAGCGACGCGGTCCAGCCTCTTCCTCTACGACTTCTGCAGACGACGACGACAGGTCCTCGTACCTAGCCCAGCTGGGCGACATGCTCCGGTTCATGCTCAACTACCGAGACGCCGTAGACGGCCTCTACAGCTGGAGCGTGTCGGAGTTCACCCGTCGTCAGGAGGCAGACGTCCGCACCAACTTTGTCAACGACCAGGATGACGGTGACGAGCAAGGTCGTGGAGCGACAGGGGCAGCTGGAAACGTGGCTTCCGAGTTCCCCGTCCTGCAGGACAGATTACGCCATCTCGGCTCCTCGTTCCGCACCCGTCTGCAGCTCCTCCTCGGTGACCTAGCCTACCAGCCCGACGTGGACATGAGGTTCCTAGGCGTGGCCATGAATTTCAACGACGTCTATCAACCTGCCAGGCGGAAGAGCAAGTCTGTCCCGTCGGGTGCGCAGTCCGTCAGGGGTTGATGGGTTGATACCCTCCGGGGGCCCCTGGCCGGGGGGGCTGTTCTCGCTACGCTCGGGGAGGGTAGGGGATGAGGGAGGGGAAGTAGATATGATGTATGAATTGATGGAACCTTTTTTTTTATTCTACAAGTCATGTTGAGTTGTAAATGTCCTGAACTGAAACTGATAATGCTGTGATGCCCCCCCGGGATGATGAAAAAGTGGTGCAGTAGCAATTTGATCTACAAGATGTCGTGGACTTTGCACTGCCGTGGCACTGGGTCTTCTGGAACATGTTTACTGGAGGGGTGTACTACAAATAGAACACACACACAAGGGGTGAATTGATTGTGCAAAGTGAAGCACACAATCAAGATGATGAGCAAAGGGGACATTACCAATTACAAGTCCCAACACAGGTTGGAAAGTGGTCGTACCGACTAACATCCCTGTAATAGCATCACTTTTTTTTCTTCTTTCCTTTTGGTAGCTGCAGCCAGCAGCAGCAGGATAACGTGTCTTTTCTGACTTGACCATGTCCGGATGTTCCGCGTAGCCAATCCAATTCTTTCCTTTTTTTTTTTTTACGAGACATAGCTTATCACACGGTAGTGCCTGCCACTTGCCTGCCAGTAAATAGAAGTCGTGGCGTTTGGAGAGAGGACAGAACGGAGAAGAAGCAGTGAGACTGTATTACCATTACGGTCAGTACAGTACAGGTAATACTCTCCGTATGTACTCCGTACTCTCCGTATTAACAGTGTACCCCGTATTTCACCGTCCGTTCGCAAAAATAATTGTCTTGCATTTCCCCGGAATTTCGGGCTGCATGTCCCCCCCCCCCTGGACTCTTAACCCCCATGTTTTATGTCTTGTGCTGGCAGGTGCATGATGTATTTCATTGCTCTACTAGTATGATCCAAGCTTTTTTTAACGAGTAAGACTCCCTTTTCCCCCCCTTTGACTGAGGGTCGTACAGCCCCGGATGTGTATGTTTTTATATAGATACACCTATAGATACACCTACACCTACACCCCCCCCTACCTTCTGTGTGTGATGAAGTTACGGGGGAATGGTAGGACAACAGGATGCGGACAGGATTTTAGTACGAGTAACTTGCACGAGTAAGAAAGAGTAACCTGTAAGAGGTAAGAAGAAGGAATGAGTAACTTGTACGAAACAGTGAATAAAGGAATTGAAATAAAATAAAATAAAAAGAATGAGAGAGAAAAAAAAAGAGGGCGTGAATCTAAGCTGTACTTATTCAAGTTGTGTCCAAGCCCAATGTGCCTGCCCTGTCCTGTCCTGCCCTGTCCCGCTTGTTTGCCCCGGCTTTTGAGAGACAGTCACCAGTTTTCTTTCTTCTCTCTACTCGTACTGTTCCTCGCCCCCCTTGCCCCTTGTTTTTTTTGCTTAGACGTACGGAAGTGAAAGGGAGTGTGACGAATGTGGCCGGTGCTACTACTCCGTAGCTGGAGGCAGTACTAATACTTATTCTTGACTCTTCCCCAGCTTTCTTTCACTTTCACTTCCATTACTTCAACCTCTTCTCTCCTCTCCAAGACCAAACCTCTCTCTTCCAACATCTCTCTCTCTCTTCCAACCAACTTCAACCTCTTCCAATACCAAGACCTCCAACATCAAGACTTCCATCGCACACCAATATACAGACACATCACTCCCCCCCGTCTTCAACAATACACCCCCAAGACTTGATATTCAAGAAACGACAGTAAACCACATGTGAGTGACCCTCCTCATCGACTTGCCATCATGACTGTGTACTGACGACAACCCAGTTCACACAATGCCTGCCCGTCAAATCATCGCCCCTGTCCCCATCTCGCCTTCCAGGCATCCCCTCAAGATCAACACGGCCAACGATCTCTACGCTCACCTCAACACGACCCTCGCCGAGCAGCAGACCTCGTCCCAGTCCACCCCCCTTCGCCTCTCGGCTCCGAGCCAGGAGGACTGGTCTGTCCCGGCACCTCCCCCGCCTAGTCCCGTTGGATTCCGTGTCGATAATAGGGCTATTAGCTGCTAAAATCGTGCATCATGTATCCACACATATGATGTATATTCTTCTCCAGAGAGAAGGGGACTGTACTACTAAGGACTCGGGAGGGGAATGTCGATCCCTCTCGCTCACACACACACGCAACGGAGTTTATCGGATCATGTATCTTGCCTTTCTTTTTTTTTTTACGTTTTCTTTTGTTTTCTTAGGAACGGACAGTATGGGTAATAGCGATGGTTGAATTCACAGGTTAGGGAATGGTAGAATGCAGGAGCTGGAAGCAAACGTTTGATCTGCTTGTTCTTTTTTGTTTCATGCTTGTTACCATATAGTCAATCATGATTATACTCAATCTTCTTACCATGTGATGCTCATACTCGATGATGATACTACTATTACTACTAGGTATTACTAGAGACAACCCGTACGTCGGGTCAATGGCACGAGGAGAAACCGGAATCACAAGTATAGTAGCCTTGACATGTGTCAATTGAGTTGACGCTTAAAAGTCATATCTTTAACCCGAGCCATCTCTACTATCACTAGTATCATCAATTCAGGGTCTTGCAGCTACACTATTACAGTACTAGATTGGCATGTGGTCTTGATACTGCATTGATCATCATACTGTCAACGTCATATCCCATGGTCCGGCCTCGGCCCGAGGGACGCATCTGGTGTCTTTACTCATACTGTCCAACATCTCGTGCAAGCAGTCAATGCATCTCTTATTCAGTCATTCCCTTCTCTTTTTTTTTTCACTTATTCACTGCATAACAAAATGTATACACATGCTAGACAGAATGCATTAATACATTTGATGTACATACTACTCGTACTCCATACAAGTTGGAGAATCCGTACGGGTTGGCCCGGCAATGTGGGGATGCACCACCTTTCCACTCTACGCGCCAGGTCGCGTCGTATGGGTCACCAAAAAGAC
The DNA here is from genome assembly GCA_900188565.1 of Geosmithia flava. Classification (NCBI taxonomy): domain Eukaryota; kingdom Fungi; phylum Ascomycota; class Sordariomycetes; order Hypocreales; family Bionectriaceae; genus Geosmithia; species Geosmithia flava. Next base: position 104,052 of record FYEV01001630.1, read on the forward strand.
GCGTTTCGACGCGTCGCCATCTCAAAAAAAAGGTCCAGCCCTTGAATCAACCCCCCGGTTTCTCCACCAGCTCCATTCCTCTTTTTTACAAGGGGGGGAACGACAAAGCAAGGAGTAATAAAAAATAGAAGCAACAAATCCCGCCCATCATTGCACCTTCACTTTCAACTTCATTCGCACCTTCTTTCTTTTCTAAAGAGCAACATTTCACACAAGAACGAAGGAAAGAACCAACCATCATCATACACACACGCGTCCCTTCCCCAAAGTACAAAAAACCCAGCCATGGTTCGTACAGCGAAAAGGGCTGCTCAGCCCACGACGGCAGTCAACCCTGCCCAAACCATCAGCAGATTCACCCGCGTATCCAAGGGCAACGGCGTCCACCCCGACCAAGGCAAGAAGGCAGTCGCGACATCGCCCATCGTCACTGCCGCCGCAGCAGCAACACGCAAGCGCAAGATCGAAGACGACGACAGCCGCATCGCACCTCGGACCGTGTCATTCCCCCCCAGCGACGATGAACAGGCTGCACCTGCCTCGTCGAAGCGTGCCTGCCGTCGCACCCAGGAGCCAACCCTTCTGAGCGTCGAGAAACCCGCCGTCGCCTCCCAGAAGAAGTCGTCCCCTGCCACGCCGAGGGGCAAAGCCACAGCCAGGGCTGGTACTCTGGCGTCGCTGCGGCGAGCAGAGTCCGCGCACAAGCCCTCGGAGGGTACGCTCCTCACCAAGTCCAAGAAGACGGTCCAGACGAGAATCGACGACACATTCAAGAAGACACCCAAGAAGGCTTCAGCCACCTCGGCGAAGTCAACGGGCAATGATGGCATCCTCCCCCCGCACCTCGTCGACCTCGTCGACCTCCACAGGGCTTTCGTCAAGTCCATGACCCTCCAGATGGCCCACAACGGCAGCAATGTGCCCGTCGACGTGCGCGCCCTCACGCCCAACATCTCCCTCGCGTGGGGTAAGCGCCAGGTCACGATTGACGACATAAGGCGGTGCGTGGCGCTGCAGTCGTCGACGGCCGCCAAGTCGCCCTTCCTCGTGACAGACTACGGCCGCGGCAAGGTGTGCGTCGAGCTGGACGGTGACGCATCCCCCTCGATCAACGAGGACAAGCTGTGCCAGCAGTTCGAGGACAACCTCCGCGGACTGTGCGCCGACCGTGGGAGTGGTAACACCAATGCCCGGGACGCCGACGCCATGACGGACGACAACGACGTCGACGTGTCCCTCGACGCCCTCTCGCTGGCCGACCTGCCCCAGGCCGACATTGCCAACCGCGACCTCGGCCTGGGCGCCAACCCCATCCTGGCCAAGGGCCAGCGCGCCCTGACGGAACTGCACAACGACGTCGTGGCCCGCCAGCAGGACCGCGACGCCAGGAAGCAGGCCGCCCCCGCGCTCAACCGCGACGGCACGAAGATGAGCCTGCTCGACCGTCTCCGCTACAAGGAGCTCGTACGGGACAATGCTCCCCTCCCCGCGTCTGGTCCGGAACTCGAGCGCCGCGCCGCCCTCAGCCGCGTCGCAGACGTGTCATCCACCATCTCCATGCTCAGCCTGTCCAAGCCTGCCTCCCTGCCCCGTCAGGCCTTTCCCATGAATACCGTGCTCGATCGTCTGAGGGACTCTCTCAGGGTGCCCGTGTCCAGGGAGGAGGCCGCTGCCTGCGTTCGCATCATTGCGTCCGAGGTGGCTCCCGAGTGGATCCGTGTCGTCTCGCTGGGCGGGAGGGAGAATGTCGTTATTCAGAAGAATCTTCAGCCTGTTGATAGGGTGTTGCGTGAACGTGTTGACAAGATGTTGGCATAGTTCATCTCTGTCTGCCTCCTTTTTATAACTTTTCTTGCCCCTTGTTTCTTTATACTGTTTCTTTCTTTGGGGGGCACACTTATTTTCTTGCGTTTGCACTTTTGGGGCACACTTTTTGGCGTTTTTTATATTCTGCATAGCCTGTTTTAACTTTGATCATGGCTTGTTTTCACTTTTTGCATGGGCTTTTTTTCAACTTCTTCTTTTTTTTTCCAACTCTTTTATTGCGTATACCGTTTGAGCTTGGAGTTTTTGTTAGTGTCGATACCAGTAGTCTTCAATATCATTTACATGTTATCCCCAAACCATTATATCAGACTGTATAAGCGTCATCTTGATCGACTGTTTAGTATCACTATCTATTCGACATGTATCATTTCCATCACTGTATCAACCTTGTATTCGTATATTCATATTCCTATTCCCAATGTAGACTCATATGGCGATAGATGACCAATCCCATCCATCCCATTGTCCCATTGTCCCAGAACCCAGACCCAATGACTACCCCCGATAATAAAAACCTCCGCTTCCCGCACCGGTACTCGGAGAGTGGAGAGGTAGTACTACTACTACTACTACTACTACTACTACTACTACTACTACTACTACTACTAAAGCAGTGTACCGCACCGATGCGCACCTGCCCTGCACGACGGTCCGATATGACTACTACGTCGGTCGCTTCTAAGCCGATGTAGCAAACCCCACGGCAACGGCAATACCCAATCCGAGGCCCCGACCTCCCCTACACCACACCACACGCATATAGCCGAATAAAAAAAGTCCGTTGGCCGGAGATAGTAAAGACGGTAAGCGTAGGAGTAGCATGCAATTTGGCGTCTTGGTTACGGGATGAGAAGGCTTAGGCTTGATTGGGGGTTAATGTGGTAATGTGAGTGCCAGAAATTACTCTTCAAGGAAAATGGTGTATGGAGGGCAATGGCGTATGAGTACTACTCCGTAAGTAGGGGGGTTTCTTTTTTTCGAATCTGAGGAAATCAAGATCCGTGACTCTTTAATTGCCGGCGTTAACCTGGAATTACCGAGATAAGGAAGCCATTTTTTGCCTAATTGACTTTTTGGTCATTATATTCTCTTTTCTTTTTTTTTTATTATAATTATCCTATTATTTGTGTTTCTTTTACGTTTTACTTTATATTCAACTTTGTTTCCTTGTACTTGCTTCTAATTGTCTTACACTTGCTTCTTTTCCACAACTCTTATAAGTGTGAAACCACCAAGATTGAATCCAAAGCTACTTACTACTATATCAGTAGATGTGTGTGAATACAACGTTGCTTATCATTCTTCTGTCTCCGACGTCGGATATCTGATTCCGATTTTTTTTTTCTTGCATTGGATTGACAATTTTGGATCTACACCTTGAATTTCACACATCTGGGGATGCATCTTGGATTACATCTTGGATTTACATCAATGCCAACGAGACAATCCAAGTCATGAAACCTGAAACCAACACCACCAACATGGCATCGACATCACCGCCACCTCGACCATCATACTCCTCCCACTCAGACGTCGAATCGATTCGTCCAGGCGGTGGTGGTGGCGGTGTACTTTCCGACATACCCTACCGAACAGCATCACACCTCTCCGGGCCTGACGCCTTGGAACCTGCCACTCCAACAACTCGTCAACGCAGGAGAGAAGATGGAGAAGAAGAGGAAAAAGATCTATACCGCGAAGAAGGCGACGAAGTCTACGACAGACTGAGCAATTTCCGAAAATCATGTATAGTAGGCGTCCTCGCCTTCTGCGCCTTCCTCTCCCCCATATCCAGCACGTCGGTGCTGAGTGCCACGCCCGAGGTGGCGGCTACGTATCATACTACGGGTTCTGTCGTCAACCTCAGTAATGCTGGGTATATGGCTCTCATGGCTGTTTCGCCCATTGTATGGGGCCCTATGAGTCAGGTATTTGGACGGAGACCGGTATGTTCACCTACCAATTAGGAGGGATGTTTGTTTGAAAAGGGGGGATGGTGGAAGGGATGATGAAAAGCTGATATAAGTGCATGGTGTAGATCACACTCATTACTGCTGTGGCGTTTACGGCATTGAGTATAGCTACGGCCCTGGCACCCAACTTGGCGTCTTTCTTTGTGTTTCGTGCCCTGTCGGCGTTTGAGGGCACAGCTTTCATCCTGCTTGGATCAGCATGTATTGGGTAAGTACATGTACACTTTTTCTTTCTATACACCAAGGTGGTCAGGTGGTTATGCCAGGCACAGCTGACCCTCCCAGTGACATATATCGACCTACCGAACGAGGCACAGCAGTAGGCTGGTTTATGTCAGGCACCCTATTCGGCCCAGCGTTCGGCCCGTTCCTAGGCGGCATAATAGTGACATACTCATCGTGGCGGACCATCTTCTGGCTGCAGACGGGCCTAGCAGGCGCAGGCCTAGCAGGCGTCTTCTTCCTGGTGCCGGAGACGATCCACCGGAAGGGCACGACGGACCTGCACGGGATGGGCCGGGCCAAGCAGACGCGGACAGTACTGTCGCTCGTGAACCCGCTCCGCATACTCCGCTGGTTCCGACACCTGAACCTCTGCCTGGTGGGCGCTGCCAGCGCAGCCCTCGTGTGGAACATGTACAGTCTGCTCACGCCGATCCGGTACGTTCTCAACCCGCGATTCGGGCTGGAGAGCCCCCTCCTGTCGGGGCTCTTCTACCTGGCCCCCGGGTGCGGATACCTCCTCGGCACGTTTGGTGGGGGTCGCTGGGCGGACAGGACGGTTAAGACGTGGATACGGAAGAGAGGAGGGAGGAGGGTGCCCGAGGACCGCATCAGGTCGGCCGTGCCGTTCATAGGCGTCCTCATGCCGGCTTGCATCCTCGTCTACGGGTGGACGGTGGAGATGGAGGTCGGTGGGATCCCCGTGCCCGTCATAGCCATGTTCGTGCAGGGCGTGGGTCAGCTCTTCTGCTTCCCCTCGCTCAACACGTACTGTCTTGACGTGGTGAGGGATAAGGGTGCCGAGGTGGCGGCGGCCAACTTCTTCGTCAGGTATCTTAGTGGGTGTCTGGGGACGGCGGTCGTGCTGCCCATTGTTGAGGCTGTGGGCATAGGCTGGTTTTCTACCATCTCCTCGGGACTGCTGGTTGTTTCGGCGGCGGGGTTGCAGATTGCTATATGGAGGGCGGATAAGACTGCAGGTGCGGATGCTGCGGTTGAGGTTGAGGCAGGTGGTGATGGTGATGTGGAAAATGGGATGCGCTCTGGGGAAGGAGACCCTGACAAGGGACCTGACAAGGGTAGAGAATGAGGACTGAGGTGGTCTTGGCAATACGTCATTGGTGGTTACAAGTAGAGATGTGTAGGGTGGTAATACTACTACCTCTATTAGGGGACTCGGAGGTTTGTTAGACTCGGGAGAATAGCAATAGAATGAAAAGAAAAGTTCATCGAACAGAATGATCAAACATCGTCATTGTACATATGGATGAAATTACAAGGATACCGTTATCCCCCCCCTTTTGTTTTTTTTTCGGACGTGTTAGGGGACTCATGAGAGCCGGATATCCATGCGGTAGGGGATTAGCATGGGGACTGGTTAATTAGCTGTAATTACATGTAAGCAGGGGGAGAAGGGCATGGGACGATGTTTGAGGCACGGGTGGATGCATGCGGGTATTTGCGTAGGACGGTTACAACTAGTATTGTTAGTGTGCATGTTACACGTATTATTGGTATAATATTGATTGTAGTACGGAGTATTATGCCTGATCTTGATATCCTGCACTGATCCGTCACGAGTACGAGTATTGATGCGGCGTGTCAGGGCAAGGAGGTGCATACTGCATATACAGGCACGAGTATTCACAGAGTGCAGGTAAAAGGAGTAGAAAGGGGTATTCATCGCTGTACTCATACGGGTAAGAGTACAGGTACAGTACACCGACAAAACGACGATCCGCCAGAATGGTAGAAGCTAGACAAGGGAAATTGAAATGATGATGGGCGGGATAAGAGCAGGGGGGTTGACCGTTGAGCTCGGTACGGAGTATGTGTACCTGTACGTGTATGTGTGCTCTGTAATCACGTTCAATGTTTTGTTCTCCTTAGTACGGAGTGTACCAACAGAGTATTACCATTCAGAGAATATCCAAACATAGGGCTGGGTTCACGTGTATCCGTAGAATGGGCTCTTATCCATCAATGATAGTAATAGTGTTTTTATTGTCAACACATCATAGACAGCAAAGTGGCTGGTAGTGGCTGGCAGTGGCTGAGATGGAAACTTAACCATAGACATTTTATCTGTAGACTCTCATCAAAGTGTAATCATTCCTCCCCTCCCCCTAACAGCCGGAAAAAAGACGAGAAAAGACAAAGTTCCTACGGCGTGAAAAGTTCCGCAACTCTCTGACTGACCCTCCCCTTCCCCCCCGTCTCGAGTGCTGGTTCGGTATAAAATGACACGCAGTGGGTCCTATGACGGCATGGCAAGTTTGGTCCCGGGCGCTAGGGCAAGCAAGTGCCAGCGAGGCAGGCAGGGATACGACGTAATAATGTCAAGGACGGGAAAAGAAAGAAAATCCGATCAAGTCAACTACTCGTAGGCCCATGGGAGAGCATGCATCGTATGCTTCTCTATTGTCAACCTGAAGGTCAATCCTTCGTTGGTTCATGGCATTGTCAACGTATGACAATGGCTTCATGAGCACGGGGCTAACAAGTGCCATTGAGGGCTCTCCCCTTTGTCCTGCCTCTCCTTGGTATCCTGGGCCTCTACATGTAGGCGGAACCGCAAAGATGGAACAAACATACGCGCTTTTGCGATGTGACGCACAGCATTTCCCACACCCCCCCGGAAGACGTAATAATCACCAGTCCCAATCCCCCCCTCCTCCTCCTCTTTACCCCCAAGGTCCAAGGGTCCATCCCTCCCAGTCTCGGGTCCCTCTCTCTCGGGTCCTTGATGCAGTTACTCCGTAGTAGTATTATTACCAGTGGAAGTGGTACTATTAACCGAGTAATCTATTTCATGTGCTCGTGCTTTGTGCTTGTGCTCATCCCGATAGCCAGTATGGATATTGTCACTGGTAATAATAGTACTCCGTAGTAGTAGTAGTACCACTCCCAAGTCTTCCCACGTACTAGTCGACAACAAACTTTCATCCGCGCGTCTGGGCTGTCAAGTTCACATCTCATCATCCATCTCTCTTTCTCTCTCTCTCTCTCGTCCCATTCCTCTCCGTTCTCGTCAACATCCTCTCTCTCTCTCTTTCTCTTCTTCTTTTTCTCTCACACTCTTCCTCCACTCTTTCTCTCTTTCTCTGTCCCCCCTCTTGTCTCATCTCATCCTTCATCCTTCCCCAAGGCTACGCCGCTCACACAACGCACACACATACACAGCCTTCCCACCAACTCACCTACATTCTCTTCTTTTTCCTTTTCGTCTCTTTTCTTGCCCACTTCTTTTCAGTCACTCACTCTCATTCTCTCTCATCTTTCTTCTGATCGACATTCGAAAACTCACATAATATTCTTCCCTCTCCACCTTATAATTCTTTCCCTGTCTCTCTCTACTTCCTCTCCACCTCTACCGCATCTGGTCGTCTTTTGCCATCCTGGACGCCACCACCAACCGTTTTTTAACTGCTTGTCCCCCATCAAGCGCAACGTCGTTTACCACCACCACCAAAAAACAGCTGATACTACCCTGTCTTACATGTATGTGTTGCATTTTGCTCTCACCTCCAAAACTTCTTCTCTGTTTCTGCACAAGGCCACGTCTGACCATCACAGCCCTCTCAACTACGCCCGGCTGCTTGGTGCTGCTGCTGCTGCTACCAAACTAAGAATCCTGTCAGCGTCGTCATCGCCAACACCAACTCCACCATTTTCTGGAGTCATACTTGCTTGATCTTGTCCACCCAAACCTCCAATAGGCGGTAGACAAAGAAGAACGCCCAAGCAATTATTCTGAAGAGTAATACTCGAAGAAAAAAAGAGTGTTACTTTGAGATCTTCAAATCCCCCCCGCCATCTTACCAACAAACTCCCCCAGAGACGGGCGGCGGATCGTCCCCTCTCGCCCGGCAGATCTTACGCGCCACATCCACTTCAACCAAACATACGCCCAGCTGCGCCACACGTGGTCCCCTTTTCTCCAGCTGCAGCCCAAATCCCAAGTGCCGCACACGCTTGTTACGCATAAAAAAAAGGCTTTCCAGTGTGCCACAGGGCCCTGCAACAAGCCCTGCCACATCCGCCGTCTTACACCACCAACTTATAGGTCCCCTGTGTTACAGGACACCTACAAGGCCTACACAGGCTGCCCACAGCTGCTGTTACAGCTACAGCCGCTGTTACCGGACCCACTCTTCAGTTTTCACTGCCCACCTACTGTCCACGTCCGCTGTCCACGTCCACTGTCCACGACTCCACGTCCACTGTCCCTCCCCCCCCCAAGAAACTCCACTTGGTGGGCTGACTCCACTGTCCCTACCTCTTCTGTCCCTTCTCTCCCTATCCTGCCTGCCTGCGCCACACGCACACGCCAGAGCTAGCTTTTGGCCAACCAACAAACCCCTGGTCCATTCTTTCCACGTCCCCTTTGGTCGTCGCATCCCCCTAGGCCATTTCTTACGATTCATTTCGCTCTCTCACTTTTTACGACTTGAATCAACATCGACACTCACTTCGGAGGCCCTTGGGTGTTTGTGATTTCTTCTTCTCTTCTTGAATCATCTGGGCTCTTGTACCAATTTTTATTGTTGTTGTCCTTCCGATCCTTCCTGCCTCACACCGACGCGACGCGCTTCCTTCACCAACAAACCCCCCGACGGGCCGATTTCGACAAAATACAAACTCTCAAACGCTCTTTTTTCTTCTCTTAATACGCCGCGATCCCGGAAATGCTCTGGTCGTGACCATTTTTGAAGAAAAGAGTGTCGAGATTAAGTCGCAACACCCTCACAGCCCGTCAGCATGAGTAGCAGTCGATCCAACTCTCATGCCTCGATCGACGGCAACGATCACGATGAGCCCCTCCTACCCCTAGGCACAGGCTATGACAATTCGTGGATGCCTATGCCCTTGAGGCGTAGGGCACGTTTTCACATCTTGTCAAAGACAAATCTCAAGCGCGTCTTGATCTTTGCCGTCGCTTCGCTCTTCGTGCTGGGTTTCATCGTCTACCGACACAAGCCTGTAAGCTTTTCCGGTGCTATCACCCCCCATCAGGATCAGGACCACCACCACCACACGGGTCAGGACAGCCCAAAGAGTCAGGGTCAGAGTCAGGGTCAAGGCCAGGGACAGGGCCAAGACCATGGCGACCAATCTGGCCAGTCATCGTCGTCGTCATCATCAGCTGTCGCTCAGGGTCACAAGCAACCCCAGGAGGCAGCTGATAGTGATGGTGCCGCTGCGTCCAAGTCCGACCCCACCACCAAGGAAGAGGATAAGACCAAGCCCAAGCCAGACCAGGTCGACGACGCGCCCCATGCCGCATCGGAGACGCGAGAGGCCATTGTCGTCGTCGTTCCCAGTAGCGGCATTGACATTGACGATGATTTGGGAGACGAGGACCAAGACGGTGACTATGACAGTGACAGTGGTGGCGAACGTGAAGATGATGACAGTGATGACCAAGAACTTCAAGCTAAGAAAGAGGATTACCAGAATCAGATTACCGGCAAGCCATGGCTACGATTTACACAGTAAGTTTTTTTTTTTTTTTTTGTGCTCTTGTCCCTGTTTTACTCTTATCCCCGGACCATCGCCCTTTATCTCTTATACCCTCCACCAATCCCTATATACCAAACCGCATACTGCTACCACACTATACTGTCGCCCATTAGTCGCCACTCACCTGCTAACCCTCTACAGCCTCAATGGATATTTCCATGGCCTAAAAACTCTAGTACCACCTAGCGAACATATTCCCGAGTACCCCAACCCCAATGTCTCCATCCCCGCCCGTGAACCTCCCGTTCAATCACCCATCCCTCAACCCGAGCCCTACGACCCTTACGACGCCGACACCTCCGTCGTTCCTTGCTTCCTTGACGCCAACGAATCCACGCCCGCCCCCGACATCTACGCTTACAATGCCCTCCCGGCATACTACCCGGACCCCGTCCTCGGGTCCTACGAAGCCCTCGGTATGAGGGAAGACGTCTGCTTCGACCGCTTCGGTCGCTACGGCCCCTACGGTCTCGGCTACCCCAAGGAGAAGGGTGGCATGGGCGTAGGCGAGGACACGGAGAGTGCTGGCAGCAGCTTCGTCTGGGACAAGACGGGCCAGATCGACTACTCCAACATGAACTGGGGCGACGCCCAGAAGCGCTGCTTCGACAGCAACAGGCACCGCCTGCGCACTATTGACGCCGAGACGGGCGAGATGGAGAAGACGGAGACCAAGAAGGGGCGCACCGCCATCGTGGTCCGGTGCTACACCGACTTCACCTGGACCGAGCACGTCATCCTCAACTTCCGCGCCATGATTAACGAGCTCGCGCTCCGGTCGGGCGGCGAGTACGCGGTGCACATACTGATGCAGGTGCGCGACGCCGACGTACCGTTTTGGTCGGACCCTGTGACGGTCCAGCGCATCCTTGACTCCAACGTGCCGCCCGAGTTCCACGGGCTGGTGTCGCTGTGGAGCGAGCCGCAGATGCGCCTGTACTACCCGGGCAAGTTTGACGACGCCTACTCCAACCCGAGCGGGCGCGACCTGCACGGCGTGTACCGCGGGGGCCACCTCCCGCTGCAGATATTTGCCATGGACCATTCCGAGTACGAGCACTTCTGGAACTGGGAGATGGACATGCGCCAAGTAGGCAGCTACTACGAGCTGTTCGACCGACTGGGCAAGTTTGGCGAGGCGCAGCCGCGTGCCATGCTGTGGGAGCGCAACGCGCGGTACTACATCCCCTCGTACCACGGCACGTGGGAGAACTTCACGCAGCAGACGCAGCGCGACACTCTGCGGTCGGGCCTACCCACGCCCTTTGGCCCGCTCATGTTCTCGGGCCGCAAGTCACTACGATTTGAGTCCAAGGGCGAGTCGGTACTCCCCGACGGCTGCGACGTGCACCAGGAGGATCGGTCGCAGTGCGGCGTAGGCGAGGCAGCCGACCTGATCACGCTGAACCCCATCTTCGACACGGACCAGTCAGGCTGGTTCTTCGGACTGGACGCGACAGGGTACGGCCCGATCCCCCCTCCGCGACGTGCGTCCATCATCACGGCCTCGCGTCTGAGCCGCCGTCTCCTCATGGCGATGCACGAGGAGGTGTGGCGACACCACCACACCATGTTCCCCGAGATGTTCCCCGCGAGCGTAGCCCTGCACCACGGCTTCAAGGGCGTCTTCGCCCCGCACCCCGTCTACCTGGACCGGGCGTGGCTCCCCTTTGGCAAGGCCGTGGACGACGCCTTCAACGGCGGAGAGCACCACTCTACGTCGGGCCACGGCAGCCCCTTTGACCTGAGCAACGAGCACAACCACAAGGGCACGAGCTGGTACTACAACAGCGCCTTCTCAGGCATGATCTGGAGGAGGTGGCTGGGGTACGCGCAGAAGGACGGCAGGGGCAAGTACTCTACCAGTGCTGACTCTGGCAAGATGCGTGGTGGGAAGGAGGAGGAGGAGAGTGAGGGGAGTACGGGGAGGTTGTGTCTTCGGAGTATGTTGCTTCATCCTATTAAGAAGGAGCATCCAGATGAGTGATTTCTGCTCTGACACTGACCTCTCCTCTTCTCTCTCCTCTCCTCTCTCACTCTCACTCACTTTCACTCTCATGCTCCCACGCTCTCACGCTCTTACCTCTCTCACTCTGCCAATCTCCCCCCTTGATCATACTCATGTCTCCCTCACCACTTTTACACTCTCCTTTTGACCATACTCTTTACCACCCTCATCCTGGTCACTCACACTCACCCACACTCTTCCTCCCTCACTTAAAAATCTAATCTGTTGACGACTATGTAAATGCACAAAGGCGGCGTTATTTTCTTTGTTTTGGTTTACTTTTTACTCTATTATACTCCCACTTATTTCTCTCTCTCTCTCTATTTTCTCTCTCTTTACAGTCTCATTACACTGTTCTTTTACTGTCTACTTATATCTGCTTTTACTTTTTGCTCCATCTTTTCTTCGTTTTTTGTTTTTTATTGCTCATCTTTTACTGTCATGTTTACTAGCTTTCTTGGATACCAAGTCATTTTTTGCTTTTACTGGTCTTGTTTACTTTTTTTTTACATGGACTCATGGAATACAACGGTTGTTATTCCCTATACTAGATGCTTGGACAGACCAAAAGTTTACTTATGAGTCAATTTACTCTATACTCTGAATGTCTTTACTCTTTCAGTCACTGAAGTCTGCTCTGTATCTTACTCTGAATGTCTTGTTGAAAGATTACTCTGACTTCTACTGAATGTTGTTGACTCTTACGTCCGACTGAAAAGTACACTGAAGGTGATGTGAATACAGTGAGTGAACTACCGAGTACACCATAACAACTCAGTAGCCGATCAACTTTATACAGGTTCATACAGGTTCATACACAGAATCAAGTGAGTACAGTACAGGCACAAGTGAATCGAGTACACACAGAATCACAGAACCAGACCACTAAACAGTAACAAGTGCAAAATTGAGTAATAATAATAATAATAAAAAACATCCTCATTGACTCGTTGCAAGAACAAAAAACACCACATCCTTCAGAAGTAGAGCAGTAAGAAGCACCGCAGTAAGAAGCAGAGCAGAGCATAACAAGGCAAAGCAAAAAAAAAACAAAATATAACAGGAAACCAAGGATAAAACCCAAGAATGAAGAAAAAAAAGAACAGAACAGAAACAAGAACAAACCCACATAATCAACCCAGAAGACAACAGCCCAAAACAACAACCCATCATTATCCACCACAGCATCACCATTTTCCAAAATTCAAAACTCGAAACCATTCCCATCAAGTCAAAGCAAGAAGAGAAATTATCCAAAACTCAACAATCCAATTCCCATCAGTTCAAAGCGAGAAAGGAATGGAAGAATCCAAGACAAACAATCCAGACTCATCAAAGCGGGGGTATTTGCTTCTCATAAGTAGCACCGCCAAGTAGAAACATACAAGTCAAGAGTCGGATAGATAAACCGGATCAGACCAGGTCACATCTGTCCCTGAAATGATCTGAACCGAACTGAAGTGGTGATATTACAATCACCTACTTCCTCAGGACGGCATCGTAGAAGCTGGCGAGACCAGTCACGGCCGCACCAGTCAAGACACCCTTGTATCCACCGTAGACGGCACGATCAAGACGAGCAATGGACGAGACGGAGAGGAGACCGCCCAGGGTGGCCTTCTGGCCGTAGACGACAAAGGACAGGAGAGCCTTGGCGACGCTGAAGGTCAGGGGGTCGACGGCGTAGTCGGGGACGGCGGCGGCGCGGGCGCGGGTGCGCGGGGCCGAGGCGTTGACGGAGCTGGTGGCGCTCAGGTTGAAGAAGTAGCCGAAGACGGAGGGGAGGACGAAGCTGGTCAGGGCCCAGGTCAGGGCGGGGTACCAGAAGGACGAGGTCAGGACGAGGAACATGTCGGGCAGGTAGACGGGGTAGTCCGAGGTGCCGACGGCGGCGACGGCAGGGATGGTGAAGGCGTAGCGGCTGGGCAGGACCTCGGCGCGGATGAAGAAGAGCTCAAAGGCGCTGACGAGGAGCACGATGGCGTGGATGGTGCTGAGAGAGTCGCGCGTCGCCGTCGTCACGTCCGTGATGCCGCTCTGCGTGTACAGCGTCGACACGTGCTGGCGGACCGCGAGCGTGGACCGGTCCACGGCGTGGGCAACGTCGGCCGGCGTGGCGGGGAGCGTCAGGCGCGAGGCCACCTGGGAGAACCTGCGGCCAGGGGTCTGGACAATGGCCGAAGAGGGCGTACGGGAGATGACCTCGGTCCTGGGCGGTCAAGGTTAGTACCACTGTCACGAGTCTTGACATGTCTTAGATGGGTGTATGCATGTATGTTTCGCATGTCATGACATCCACGGCGCATTGTGCGACGCGCAGTAGGGGGGGAAGGTGTCCAACTCACTCGTTGGCAATCTCGTCGGCAGCCTTGGAGGCCTTGCGCTTAGCCACCTTGACAGCCTTCTCGGTCTCATCCTTGACGGCACCCTCCTTCTTGACGGGGGAGCCGAGGGCCTTGGAGCGGCTGTTGTAGTAACCGGCGAGTTCCGACTTGGTGCTGAAGCGCGCCGTGTGCTCGGCGAGGTATTCATCGAGGGCGACTTCGAGCTCAGCCTTTTTCAAGTTCTCGTAGCTGAGGGTTGATCCTGTTAGATATAGTATTCTCTTTGGTTCAAGTTGTTGGCCTCGGGTATAAGCGTCGACGTGTTGACGTATTTGCGACGGGGGGCGGACGGACGCGCAAAGGCGGCGCCGGTGGGTGTTTGCGACGCGGTGGGCCAAACGCGCGCGCGCCGTCGCGCACATACACACACCACCATACAACCCATCGCATACATATATGCACGAGGCGCAAGTCGCAAGAGAGGAGATTGATAAAGAAAATCAAAGAAAGGAAAAAAGAAAGAAGGAACTTACTTCTTGAGATCGACATTCTCGGCAATCTCAACAAGATCAGACTTGCGCTGACCGCGCAGCCAACTGTTTGTTGATGAGGTAGACATGACGGAGAGGGGGGGATTTAGTTGAGAAGCGGGTGATGATGTGTTTAAAAAAAAAAAAAGAGTCGCGGATAAAAGAAATATATATTGCGCGCGATGAAATTTTTGGTTGTGTCTTCTCTTTTTTTTTTTTTTGCGAATGAGAAGATGACAATCAAAGATGGTTTCTGTGGCTGTGGTGGTGCAAATGGAGGCGTGTGAGTGAAAGTTGCGGTGGTGGTGCAAGATGCGTCTCTGTTTGAGTGTACCGAGATACTTTTGTTTATTTTATCGACAAGGACAAGGACCGGAAGAAGCGCGCGCGGGTTCAGCGGGTTGAGTGGGTGGGTAAAGCACTAATAAGTAATTATTTTAGTGGGTGGTGGGAGTTGGGAGTGGGAGAGAGTCTACGGAGTAGAGAGGAGGAGGGGAAGGGGGAAAAAAAGAAGAGAGGGAAAAAAAGACTTTTTTTTTTTTCTCTTTCGGGGAAAGAGCCAGACGGTTGATGAGTGGGGAAGGAGCGAGGACAAGGACGGAAGTAGAGGGGACACCTGAACGCCCTGTACTTTGATCACAACTGTTATGATTTGCCGTTTTTTAATCAGCCGGAATTGGACCTGTACGAGTAGATGATGATGGTGTTTATTATTTCTCAAGTAGACAACTTCTACTCCCTCTATTTCGAGTATGGATATTCTACTGTGCTCGCATTTTCCATCATGAGCTGAGATTGGAATCACTCTACGGAGTACATGCATGTATTTGACTTAATGTTCTGCATCAGCTCCCCTCGCTCCTTCCTTCTTACCTCTCTCTCTCCCTCTCTTTCTGCCCAACCTCACCCACTTCCGTTTCCAGCAATTGGTGTGACTTTATGTCAGTCAACTTGTCAACCTTGTTCCTCTTCTTCTTTACTACTAGTAGGTACCATCATCATCGACATCATCACTTCGACATGTATCCGTACATGTGCACTTTACCCATCAGGGCCATATCACTCATAGAGTCTTCATGGATCACGCGTCAAATAAGCTACGAGTACGGAGTACGGAGTACTCGTACGTAAATAACACGCGGTGAATGACCAAAAAAGCTCATTTCGCGTTCCCCCCCACCGCCAATCACCTCACACCCCCCCCTAAACCCAACCACCCCTGCCTAGCAACCGGTCCAACCCAGCAACCATGTTCGTAGAGTTCCGAGGAATCATTGTGTGTCTTCCGAGTAAAAGTCGCAAATCATCTCTTCTCTTCTCCAGCGCCCACCACGTCGCAATCTGCAGAGATCCACTCGTGGAATTCCATTATACGTGCCAGCTCATACCCGTTCAAAGTCCACGTGCAATCTAGGCTTTCATATCACATGTACTCGCACACACTCACCCTCATTCACTCACTCACTGTAACAGCTAGTTAATATATCGTAAATACATTCTAACTCAGTATATACAAAAAAAACAAAACAGAAAAAACATCTATACACACACAATCGTAAAAACCCATGATTCATAAACAACCCCCTTAATCAAGCCAATCAACAAACTTCTCCTCTCCCCTCTTCACAAACCTCAACGGTATCTCAGCCCCACGCATCTTGAGCGTCACCAGCGACGAAGACGCAGCCACAGCCTTGAGCATCCTGTCCTTCGCCTTCATAAACACCTCGGCCCTCTGCTCGTGATCCATGCCATCCACCTCCTCATCCGTAGCCCAGTCATCCACGGCCAGCTCGACGCTGTGGTCGCGCAGCACCGCCGCCAGCGTAGCCAGCACCTCGACCTGCGCTATCCTCCTGCCCAGACAGGCTCTCGCACCGTCGCTAAAGGGCACAAAGGCACCTCGTTCGGGTTTGAAGAATGGGTTCTTCTCACCCGGAGGAGATGTCGCCTCCTTTTCCTTTTCGCTCTCATCCTCCTTGTTGCCGTTGCTTGCAGGAATAGTCTGCCGATACCACCGTTCAGGAACGTAGTCGGCGATATCGTCGTGCCCCTCTCTGAGACGACTCGGCTCGGCCGGCCAGTGCCGCGGGTTCATGTGCGCTGCCGCCGCGCTGACGATGACGGTAGACCGCGCCGGTATGACGAGGGACGCCCCGTCCACGACGACGGTCTGGTCCTGCGGACACGACACCTTGGGGATCTCCACCACGGGCGGGAGCACGCGCAGCGTCTCGTTCATGCAGGCGCCCACCATGCTGGCCTGCAGCGGGGCGACGAGGTCGTAGTCCCAGACGGACGGGTCGTGCGCCCAGTCCACGGGTTTACCGTCCGCGTCCGCAGCCGTGGCGGGGAGCAGCCGGTCCAGGTCGCGGTGCAGTCTGCGCTGCGAGGCCGGGTTGGCCGCCAGCTGCAGCATGGTGAAGTGCAGCGTGTTGGCCGTCGTCTCGTGGCCCGCCACCATCATGATGAAGGCGTTTCCCATGATCTCCTCGCGCTTCAGGGGCGCGTCGGGACTCAGCTGCACCCCCGCTTGCCCCCCTGGGCCACCCTTCACGTAGCTCGACCGCACCAGCTGTCCCATCAGGTCCATTCCCTCGCTACCCTTCTTCTTCTCTTCATCATAGGCAACCTGCTGGATCTTGTGCTCTAGCAGCTCGTCCACGTACCGCACGTACGCCTCGCGCGCCTTGATGGCCTTGCGCGTCACGTCGAGAGGCAGGATGCGCAGGAGCCAGTGGGGCGTCAGCATCAGCAGGAACATGTGCAGGAGCAGCTCGGACATGGCGCTCGCAAACGTCATGGTGTACCCTGCTGGCGGGTCGATGGAGCCGTACTTGAGCTCTATGGCGTCGGCGTCGGCGGGAGCCTCCTGGTTCGGCCAGAGGAGACGTAGTCCGAACCCAGCGTAGCCTATGATGTTGAGGGCCAGACGCATGGTATCCCTCTCAACACTTCGTAGAATATCCTTGCTCTTCTTCTTCTTTCCCATTGTATCATCATCACCATTACCCCTGGCCTGCTGCTGCTGCTCCTCCTCAGTGACAGTAATGACCTCACCCTTCGCGGCGAGTTCCTGCTCCCAGTAGGCCACCATCCCCTGCGCCTGTCGAACGGCCTCGCGAAACACGAGGGCAGAGTTCCTCTCGTTGAAGCTGGACGCCGTGACTTTGCGGTGGATGCGCCACTCGGCCCCCTCGACCGTGAGCACGTTGCGCCCAAACTGGTTGAGGATGCCGTACGTCTCCGTGTCCTTGCCGTACTTGTCGCGCGCGGCCGTCACCTGGGAGATTGCCTCGGCGCGCGAGATGACGACGTGGAACGAGAAGGGCGACACGAGCATGTACATGTCTCCCAGGGCTGGGTCGTCGTGCAGCCCGCGACCGGAGTACCACGAGTAGTCTGGCATCATGGGTGGTAGCCATGACTTCCATAGTGATGCGGGGAGTAGCGTGGTGACGGTCTTGTAGAAGGGTTGGTTGAAGACGACCCAGAGGGCAAAGTGTGGTGAGCAGGCTGTGTTTTGTCAGAGTGTGTGAGAATGAAGAGTGAGAGTGATTGGGGGTGATGGACATACGAGTGATGATGTATCGTATACCAGTCGTTTTGGCCTTTGCTATGTTTCGTCGTAGACTTGATAGGCAGGTGTATAACCAATAGACAGTCAGGCCAGTCAAGCCAAGTAGTATAGTTTGAAGCATTTTCCCTTTCATCCCTTCTTTTCTTCTTTCTTCTCCCTCTATGTCGTTCGTTCTTTATCCCTCTTTACCAACCTTCAATTGAAGATTCACTTTCTCTCCTTGGTTCTGGTTGTCCGGGTTGTCAAAGAGGTAAAAGAAAGATGATGCAATTGATAGAGAAGGAACAGAAGAAATGAAGCATCGGAGAACGGGCCCTTCAAAAGGTCCGAGCTGAAGAAACTAGGCGAAAACCACAATCAGAACCGAAAAAAAAAAGAAGTCAATTCTTCCTCACAGTCAGGGACATGGGGAACCGTAATTATTATACAAATTCAGGTAGAGAAGAACCCAATGGGATAATTCATGTATGTCGGTTACACATGTTTGATCGAGTGGGGGGAGGAGACAAACACCAACATTTGAATGAACCAACTGGTGTGACCTGCGGGAACGAATCGATATAAAGAGTTTTGTCATTGTCGGATCAATACAAGTGGATTCATTACTATTACTACTGCTCGTACTGCTCGTACAAACCCACGGAACACTCCGTATCCGTATCCGTGGTTTCATAGAACAGGTACACAGCATGGGGGCCGATAATTTTTTTTTTTTTTGTTTCAGGCACGTTCCGGAGATTTCCATCGGCCAATCTGGCAAGAGTAGACTGTCAGAACGATTGCCAAAATGGAGTGTTCCGTTTCGTCTTTCTAGTGGGCCAACTGTACATACTCCTACATACTCGTACACGGATCATCAACTCACACCATGTTTCAAGAATTGAACTTTCAAAAAGACTTGAATTGGATTGAAATCCCCAAATAAATAAAAACCTAACAAATCTACCCGCTGTGTTGAATGCTTCCGTCGTACACGCTCCTTCGTTGAATCAAGGGCGACTCACACACTTTTGTGTGTCATAAAAAACCAATGTCTACTCCTCCTACTCTTTGTAGATGTTAACATATCCATCTAGAACAATCCATCAATCTCTCCCGTCTCAGTGTCAACATCGACATTGAGGTATCCCGGTGCCGTGGGGAGACCGGGGATGGTCTGGATATCAGCTGCAAGAGCGTACCTGTTTGTTTTGTTAGACAAGGGGCAATAAACAGAAAGAAAGGAAAGAGGATAGGAAAGCAGGCAGGCAGAAAAGGGGAGGAAGAAGGGGAAACATACAGATATCCAGCTCCAGCAGCCATACGAACATCCCTAATAGGAATGGTGAACCCGGTAGGAGCACCCTTCAGATCAGGATCGTGGGAGAGCGAGTACTGCGTCTTGGCCACACAGATGGGCAGGTTCCCGTATCCCTGACGGGTATACGTGTCCACCTTGGACTGGGCGAGCTCGCTAAACTCCACGCCCGCAGCGCCGTACATGTTGCGTCCGATGGTCTCGATGCGCTCCTGGATCGAGCCCTCGAGCCCGTACGTCAGACGCAGCTGTCCCTCGGCCGTGAGGTCCTTGGGTTTCTCGCTGGCAGCGACCACGCCGTTGGCCAGGTCCACCGCTCCCGCACCTCCCTCGGCCCAGTGGTTCGACAGGATCGCGTCCGAGGCACCCGCCGCGAGGGCCTCCTCGCGCACGACGGCAATCTCGGCCTCCGTGTCTGTGCCGAACTTGTTGATGGCCACCACAACGGGCACGCCAAACGACCGCGCGTTCTCAATGTGCTTGCGCAGGTTGACGCAGCCCGCGCGCAGAATCTCCACGTTCTCCTGCTTGTACACCGGGTCCAGCGCAGCTCCCGGGGCAATGGGCGGGCCGCCGCCGTGGACCTTGAGTGCGCGCACCGTCGCCACAACAACCACCACGTCCGGCACGAGTCCTGACGCACGGCACTTAATGTTGAAGAAACGCTCGCCACCCATGGTAAAGTCGAAACCGGCCTCCGTCACGACGAAGCCGGCCTTGGCGTCGTGGTCCTCGTCCGGCTCTGTGCCCGCCAGCTTGAGAGCCAGCTTGTCTGCCAGGATCGAGCTCTGTCCGATGCTGATGTTGGCAAACGGACCCGCGTGCACAAACACAGGTGTGCCCTCGAGCGTCTGCATCAGGTTGGGCTTGATGGCATCCTTCATGAGCGCCGTCAGGGCGCCGCCTGCACCAATGTCGTCACACGTCACTGGGTCACCCGCGCGCGACGACGCAACCACCATGCGGCCCAGCCTCTCGCGCATGTCCGCCAGGCTGGTGCTCAGTGCCAGAATGGCCATGCACTCACTCGCCACCGAAATATCGAAGCCAGTCTCGCGCGTCTGGCCCTTCTCTGTGGACGCTGTGCCCACCGTCACGCCGCGGAGGTGGCGGTCGTTGACGTCCAGCACGCGCCTCCAGGTAATGGTCTCCGGGTCAATGTCGAGGCGCGCAAAGCGAGCAATCTCCTCCTCGGTAAGGTCGTCGGGGTTCGTCTTGTCAATGCCCAGCTTCTTGAGGCGGCGGTTCATGACAGGTGCAAACTTGCGCTCTCCGTTCTTGGCCGGAACCAGGCGTCGGTAGAGGGGGCCGTTCTTCTGCGTGTTCTCATGGAAGATGCGCGTCTCAATGGCCGCAGCCAGCAGGTTGTTGGCCGCTGTGATGGCGTGGATGTCGCCCGTCAGGTGCAGGTTGAACTCGTCCATGGGGATGACCTGGCTGTAGCCACCGCCGGCAGCACCACCCTTGATACCAAAGGTAGGGCCCTGGCTGGGCTGGCGCACGTTGGCAAACGACAGGCGTCCAATGTGGGCACCCAGGGCCTGGGCCAGACCCATGGTCGTCGTCGACTTGCCCTCACCCAATGGCGTGGGTGTGATGCCTGTGACGACCACATAGCGGCCGTTGCGACGGTGCGAGAGGCGCTTAAGCAGGCTCAGGTCCACCTTGGCCTTGTAGGCGCCGTACGGCTCCAGCTCGTGAGGGGCGATGCCCACCTCGTCGGCAATGCGCGTAATCTGCTTGGGTGTCTGGGACCTCGACACGGCAATGTCGGACGGCACGGGGTCCTGGAGCTTTAGGGGCAGAGGAATGGTCTTCCTCAGCTTCTGCCTCTCAAAGTAGACGGTCGTGGCGTCGACGACGTTCTGCATCAGCATGGCCACTGTCATGGGGCCCACGCCACCGGGGACGGGCGTGATGGCCGACGCGACCTGGCAGGCCGACTCGTAGTTGACGTCGCCCACCAGACGGAAACCCGTCTTCCTCGTCTCATCGGGAACAAAGTTGGTGCCCACGTCAATAACGACGGCACCCTCCTTGAGCCACTCGCCCTCGACAAAGTTAGGGCTGCCAATGGCCGCGACGACGACATCAGCCGTCTTGAGGAGCTCCTGGAGGTTCCTAGTCTTGGAGTGGCAGACGGTGACGGTGGCGTCGGCGTTCCTGAGCAGGTAGCTCACGGGGCTGCCGACAATGTCGCTTCGGCCAAGGATGACGGCGCTCTTGCCGGCCAGGTCGACACCCGACTCCTTAAGGAGGTGCATAACACCCTTGGGGGTGCAAGGGATGAAGAGGGGGCTGCCGCCCTTCTTGGCCAGCTCACCAATGTTGTTGGTACCAAAGCCGTCGACATCCTTCTCGTCGGCCACCGAAGACGTGACAGCGTACTCGGAGATGTGGGCGGGGACGGGGAGCTGGACAAGGATTCCGTGGACATCGGGGTTGTGGTTAAGCGAGCGGATCTGGTCGAGCAGCTCAGGCTCCGAGATGTCGTCGGGCAGGTGGATCAATTCGCAGTCAATGTTGGCCTATGAGAGAGAAAAGACGGTGAGCACAAACTTGCGATTCGTCTGGGGGGGAGGGGAGTTTGCGGCGTAGCAAGACGTACCTCGGAAGCGGCCTTGAGCTTCATGCGAACATAGGTGGCTATCAAACGTCAAGTCAGTGGGTTTGCGCCAGCAGCAGTGACGGACAAGCAGAAGCAAGATCCGCTGTCTAGAACGTATATGTTTACATACTCGAGTCGGAGCGGTTTCCCACTGCGCAAGGGAAAAGAAAAAAATCAGGTTAGCAAAAGTGACGTCGGAAGAACAAGGAGGCGGGGCAACGGAGACATACCTTGGATGATCTTGAGAGAGGGCTTGTACCTGGGGTTGAGCTTCTGCCTCTCGGCAACCTCAGTACCGAGGCGTTCGCGAATAGACTTGGCGATGGCAGTGCCATCAAGCTTTGTGGCAACCATGGCTCCGGCCGCAGTGGTGATCAGACGGCTATGTTTATGATGGTGTGACTGAGAAGTTGGTGAAGTTGCTGCGAAGGTCGGCCGCGATGAAGCAGAGGAGGGGGGGGAGCGGGGCAGAGGGCAGAAGAATGTGTTGCTCCTTCCGATAAGCCAATTAGTGGTGCTGTTAGTGGTGCTGTTAGTGGTGATAGTGGGCTGACCGCCGCTAACACGACCGCTAAGATTTCTGCTAATAGCGCTGCCGGCACCTGAAGCCGCTGCTGCACGATAACAGGCCCTGTTGCAGCCTGTGGGCAAGCACCCGGCGATTAATCGGCGTCTGCCCCGAGCCAGAATCGGCGACAATCCGCCTCCGGCACCCAACACCGAGTACATTTGCCCAGCGAAATTCGTATTTCCCCTGGGCCCCGTAGCAAGGATTCGGGCTTCTTCGGCTCAGGAGCCGTCGGCCTCGCGGCTGTTTGCCGTGCTTGGGTGGTCGGGACAGTAACGTCGTGTGGTCCCTACTACCGTAAGGGGCAAAGGAGCCACCACTATCTCTCTCGCAGATCAGTACAACTATCTCATGCATATTACTATTAGGTACTGCCTGTAGTAGCCAGTTCTTGCATACACGTACCGAGAATGGGGTGACTCAAACTGGGTCCGGGGAGCAGACTCAAAAGACTTGTATTGTAGCAGGCCGGCGTTGGTATTGTTCCATGCTGCACCGGCAGTAGCTGTTGGCGGGTACTGACGGGCTGCCAGCCCCTTGATACATTGTATAGCGATAGAGAAAAGCTTTAGAGAACGTCGCAGAGCTTATCTTACACAAGCAGACGGAGGCGTATACTCTTCGAAAATTTGTCGCGTCGAGCAGTGTGAGAGCCACGTCTGCTGGTGCCTGACAACCCTGAAAGCACAAAGGACACACAGGCCAAGCGATAGAGACAGTGGCCCGCTTGAAGACAATGGTAAAGTGAATGAATAAGAGGAGGCGGTTCCCCTTGGTAGCTCAGAGAGTGTGTGCGCGATACTACCGGTCCAGTATGAGCATCATCTTCGTTTTTGGCGCGCGCCTCCTATCCAAGCCCTCGGGAGGCGAACAATGGGCGTACCTCAGGCCTTCTTCTTCCGAAAGGGGTAACTTGGAGTGGTGCTAGTGGCACAGGGTTTTGTGGTGATTTTACACCAGCCACAGCTCAATACGGTGAAATGCTCGTTCCAGCGTCAGCCACACTCATGACTGGGCCCTTGTGGCGTCAGGCGCGGGGAGTCACAACTTTTGCCCCACCAAAACGCACAACCCGCCCAAAATTTCCCACGCCTCAAGTCCTTTGACTAGATCACCAGCGACCTCCTTCGACCGACCCCTCCCCGCTCACGTCCCCTTTTTCCGTTCGAGTAGTGATCCGAGTCGAAAGAACCATACCGAACTGCCCAATATGAGACCTATTCTTCTTTCCGGGCACGAGCGTGCGCTCACCCAGATCCGGTACGCTTTGCGAGATTGAAAAAAGACCCTACCCTTTTTTTGCTGTGCCCTCCCCGCCCCCTCATCAGCACGATCAATACGAAGCGAATTTCGAACACAGAGAGAGAGAAAAAATTGAGAAAAGAGGGCGGCAGGGAGGAATTTTGATTCTGATTTTTGCGAGCGAGGGAGTCAAGAGAAGGAGATGGAGGGGAAATTATATATGTATACTGACTTTTTGTTTGGCGCCCTCACAGATACAACCTCGATGGTGACCTCATTTTCTCGGTCGCCAAGGACCAGCACATTTGCGCTTGGTACTCTCACAACGGCGAGCGCCTGGGCACGTACCAGGGCCACGTGGGAGCCATCTGGACAGTGGACGTTGACCCCACGACGACGATGCTGGCCTCGGGCTCGGCCGACAACTCGATCCGCCTGTGGGACGTCAAGTCTGGCCGCTGCCTCAAGGTGTGGGAGTTCCCCACGGCCGTCAAGCGCGTCGAGTTCAACGAGGACGGCACCAAGCTGCTGGGCGTGACGGAGAAGCGCATGGGCTACCTGTCCAACATCATCGTCATCGACATCAACCGCGACGTCGACGCCGAGCAGACCGACGAGCGCTTCCTGACCATTGTCTGCGACGAGTCCAAGGCCACCGTCGCCGGCTTCAGCTACCTCGACAAGTACATCATTGCCGGTCACGAGGACGGCAGCATCAGCCAGTACGACGGAAAGACGGGCGAGCTCCTTGACAACGTCCCCATCCACGAGCTCAACCAGCCCATCCTTGACCTCCAGTGGTCCCCTGACCGTACCTACTTTATCACTGCCTGCAAGGACAAGACATCCAAGGTATGTTTTCGAACACACATTCTCTCTCCCCCCCTCTCTTTCTACACCTTTCTATATTCTTTCTCCTCTTGTATTCTTTCAATACTAACAACACACCTCCACCCAACAGCTCATCAGCGCTCGCGACCTCGAGGTTCTCAAGACATACACGGCCGACACCCCCCTCAACAGCGCCACCATCACCACAAAGAAGGACTTTGTCATCCTGGGTGGTGGTCAGGCCGCCATGGACGTCACCCGCACCTCTGCCCGCCAGGGTAAGT
The DNA here is from genome assembly GCA_900188565.1 of Geosmithia flava. Lineage (NCBI taxonomy): Eukaryota > Fungi > Ascomycota > Sordariomycetes > Hypocreales > Bionectriaceae > Geosmithia > Geosmithia flava. The sequence continues at coordinate 128,869 of FYEV01001630.1, forward strand.
TCGAGGCCCGCTTCTACCACAAGGTCTTTGAGGACGAGGTCGGTCGTGTGCGCGGTCACTTCGGTCCCCTCAACACCGTCGCCGCCGACCCCACTGGCAGGAGCTACGCTTCCGGTGGTGAGGACGGTTACGTCCGTGTCCACCACTTTGACAAGGGTTACTACGATTTCCTCTACGAGGTTGAGAGGGAGCGTATTAACCGTCTGTCTTAAGGAAAACGCACATACAAAAGAAAAAAAGAGAGAGAAAAAAAAAAACGGGAAGCCAGGGTACAATTCTTTTTTATTATCCTTTTTATGAATGACTTGACAACTTTTTTTTTTTTTTAACAAACCAAAAGAAGGAAGAGAGAAGGGGTCTCCCAAGTTGAAAATTTGATGTGTTTTTATGTCCTATTTTTTTTTAACGCTTTGATTTTGTTTTTTTACGCTGGGCCCGGAGAGCTCGGGGGGGCCACATTAAAGGGTCTTTTTGGTTTTCTGTCCACGGGCTTTTGGCATGGTTTGGCGTTTTTTGGGAGGGGAGACAAAGATGAAGAATGGATGGAACATAAACAGATACAAAAAACCCATACAAATGACAAGTTACGTATGAACTCAATTTTTCATATGTCGTGAAGATATTGATAATGATGTTCATAACCCTCCAAGTGAGAATGGAGATGGAAGCTGCTGGCTCACGTCCGACGTGGGAACACGAAAATGAAATACTAAGAGGCATTTTAAATATAAGACTCTACTTGACAAATGTAAACAAGTATAAAAAGAAGAAAGAAAAAACTACAATCGAAAACATAGTGAAGAAATAAGAAACGCCAATGTCTAATCCCACAACCATCTCCCTTTTTTTCATTCATCTGTGTCCTACTCCTGAAAGAAAACAAGAAAAGCAAGACAAAGAAAAGGAAAAAATTACTCCTTCATCATTTCTTCCCCTTTTTCGACTTGGAACTTCCAGCTCCAGCCGACGTCGTAGATGCTACGCTCGATGCCCTCGATCGTGAGGCAGAGCTCGTCTTGCTTCCCTTGGCTGATTTGACATTGTCCAAAGCCTTGTTCTGTTGAATTTGTTAGTTTTTTTTTTTTCTTGCTCCTGTAGAATGGGGAGGGGAAGGGGAGAAGAGAGAATGGAAATTTACCTTGACGCCATTCTTGGCCTTCTTCTTTGCAGGACCACCATTGCTGACGATTGAATCGTCATCCTCCTCATCGAGAGGTTCCCTCTTGGGCTTGGCAGACGAGGCACCGTTAGACTGGCGCGGGGCCGAGGACGACGTGACAGCGGCGGCACCCTCGTCAAACTCCTTGACGACCGTGGTGATGAGCGTGGTGCACCGGCGGGACAGCTCGGTGGGCGTGCGGCTGAGGAAAAACCAGTCGAAGCGGAAGAGGGGCGAGTCACGGATCTCGTCGCGCATCTTCTCGTACAGGCCCTCGGAGTCGATGCCGAAGCGGTCGAGCTGCACCAGCAGGAACCGGTCCTCCTCCTCCGTGTAGACCTTCTTGTTGGTCGTCGACACCGAGTAGTTGACCTTGAGCTGCTGGAGCGGTACGCGGTACTGCTGCATCTTCTTGCGGAGCAGCTTGCGCTGGTGCTCGATGCGTCGGGCCCGCTCCTCACCGTCCTCAATCACCTTGATGTACCGCTGGAAGTCGGCAATCTCCGTGTACCGCTGCCAGAACACCTTGGCGTACGCCTTGACCTCGGCGTCTGTCTTGCTGCCCAGCTCCGCCGCGATGGCAGCGTAGCTGTTCCGCCCGCACCGTGCCGTCGCGTTGACAAACTGCTGGAAGTCGCGCTTGTTCCAGTCGCCGAAGCCCTGCGTCGCGAGCTCCTCCTTCTCCTGCTGCTCCTCCTCCGTGAGTGCCGTCGCGTCGTCAATCTCCTGCTGCTCCAGCGCCCGCTCCGCCTCACGCTCCTCCTGCTTGTCGTCGTCGCCGTCCGCTAGGGGCACCTTATACCCAATCTCCTTGCGGTAAAAGGCCGTCTCCCTCTCCTGCAGGTCGCGCAGTCGCGGAGGGTAGAACTGGTAGTCGTGCACCGCAATCTGCTTGGGTGCCCGCGGCGCCTTGGGCTTCGCCTCCGCCTTTGGATTCGGGTACATAGCCTGCCTGAAGTACTTGTCCATAGAGTATGACTGTTCCTTGCGCTCGCGCTTGGCTGGGTTGATCCACGTCATGCCAATGTCCTTCTTAGTAGTGTTGGCAAAGTTCTCGCCGTTCCACTCGTACGCTGACTCTGACGTAAACTTCTGGAGGTCATCCAGTCCCAGCTTCTCGTACTTGGCGTTGAGCTGCTTTGTTCGGTTCTCACCCTGGGCCAGGATCGCCTCGATGTCGTCGTCATCGATGTTGGCGCCCTTGGACGCCATTCCACCCGACCTAGATTGGAACACCTTTTCGGCTCCGTGCTGAATCATGTTCAGTAGATCGTCCTTGTTGGCAGCTGCCTTGGCCGCCACCTGCGCCCTGCCCTGCTGGATGACGAGCTGGTCCAGCCGGAGCTTCTGGGCTGCACGCTCCAGCACCTTTTCTTCAATGGCATTGTCCGTGACAAATCTGTACACCACAACCTGCTTCGTCTGGCCGATTCTGTGGGCTCGGTCCATGGCCTGCAGATCGGCCTGGGGGTTCCAGTCACTGTCATAGAGAACGACAATGTCGGCGGACGTCAGGTTGATACCGAGACCACCAGCTCTTGTGGTGAGGAGGAAGACAAACTTCTCGGACCCAGGCTTGTTGTAGTCGTCAATGGCGGCGATACGGTCCTCGTGGGCCGTGCTACCGTCAATGCGGCAGTACTTGTACTCCCTGAAGACGCAGTAATCCTCGAGAATGTCGAGCAGGCGACTCATCTGGGAGAAGATGAGAACTCGGCTTCCCTGCTTTTGCATGCGAGCCAGGAGCTTGTCTAGCACGGCCATCTTTCCGGCGTTGTAGACGAGGTGCTCATCCGTCGTGTAGGGAGGGCCTGGCTCAGCTCCCTCGAACAGGTAGGGGTGGTTGCAGCACTTGCGCAGCTGCATCACGATGTTGAGAAGTCGTGTCTTCGACTCGCGCTTGCCTCCGGCACCGTTGACGGCATCGATATCTTTCTCGAGAATCTTCTGGTACCATTTGACCTGCATATCCGACATGCCCAGGTAGAGGTTCACCTCCTTCTTGGGCAGCAGGCTCTTCTCCACGTCGCTCTTGACACGGCGAAGTAGGAAGGGGCGCAGGATCCTGTGGAGTTGTTGGACAACGCTGTCCTGGTCCTGGTCTTCGCCGGAGAACCATTGGTCAAAGGCCTCGGAGTCGCCAAAGACATCAGGCAGCAGAAAGTTGAGCAGGGCCCACAGCTCGTGAAGGTTGTTTTGAAGAGGAGTACCCGTAATCAGTAGACGGTTGAGCGATGAGAAGAGACGGATGACCTGCGACAGCGAGGACTCCTCGTTCTTGATACGGTGGGCCTCATCAATGATGATGTACTTCCAGGGAAGCTTCTTCAGGTGGCTCTTCTCACGGAGCACCATTTCGTAACTGGTGATGCAAACATCAAACTTGGCGTTGACGAGGCGTTGGTTGATGAGGTCCTGGCGCTCCTCCTTGGCTCCTTGTAGGACAAGAACATTGACCTCGGGGGTCCAGCGCTCGAACTCGCGCTTCCAGTTATCGAGGGTCGACTTGGGCACGGTGACAAGGTGGGGGCCGGTAATATCGCAAACGTGGCGCAGGTAGCCGAGGAAGGAGATTGTCTGGAGAGTCTTTCCTAGACCCATTTCATCGGCGAGGATACCAGAGATACCATTCTCGTGCAGAGAAATCATCCAGTTGAGACCAGCAACCTGGTAGTCGCGCATAGTTCCCTGAATAAAGGGTGGCGATTCCCTGAAGACGGTCTCAGCAGCCCCGCCTTCCTTCTCGTCCTGGATAAGCTCGGCGTCCTCCTCGGCTTCTGTGCGTCGGCGGCGGTCGACCGCGGCACCGCCCTCGCGGCCAGTCTTCTTCTTCGACTTGGTGCCTTCGTTGTTCTGACGGTCAATCTCGGTCATGATGTCGCGAATCTTAGGATCGGGGTTGGTCTCGATAAAGTGGCGGAACAGATCCGTCAGGCCCAGCAGGTAGCGGAAACGCCTGATGGTATCGTTTTGCTTAACAATTCAAACAACATGTCAGCGCAAATCTTGTCATATCGGGATGCTTGTCCATCTTACCTTGGACTCTTCGAGACTGTCATGCTTCTTCTTGAGCACGGCCTTTTGCAGCTGGTTGTTCTCGGCGCGGCGCTTGCGGCCGTCTAGCTCACCAACAGCACTGTCGTCCGCCGTGTCGGGCTGCGCATCAGAGTCGGTATAGTCTGGGGTCTCATCCACTTCCTGCAAGTAATCGTCTGTTAGCTCCGGATCGCGGGCAGGCGCGCCAAGTCAAGCAGGGTATAAGACAGGGCAATTCCTCACCATCTCGTCAGCGACACGGTTCTCAGGCGCTTCAGACATGGACGCGTCAACGTCGCTGTCAGCCCCGTTGGTCTGAGATTGGGGCGCCATGGTGAGTTGCGAACACCCGGTGGACCTCTTTACGCGCCTGGGCGGACTCTCGACGCGTTTGAAAAGTAAAGTGAATCGGGGGCGAGGGTCAAAAAGAAGGTTTCAAGATACACGGAGGCTCTTATTCAGTTGGCGGGGAGAGCGGTGCCGATAACCCTGCGTGATTAAAGAGTCGGGGCGGCGATTGAAAAGGAGGGAAGGTGTTTTGTGGAAGTGGTCGACCGAGTGGCATCTGCAAATGCACGTCAAAGGGCAGCGAGTTTGGGGCCTAGCGCGATGGTGTGTACCCGGTACAGTAACCCCCAACAGGGGAGGGAGAGCCCCACGAACCAGGAATGCGGGACAAGGAAAATCCGATGCTCAGGGTGTGATGGCCATGGAGTGATGGGCCATGGCATGAGTACATGTACGAGTAGGCTGTACGGCAGTTCTGTACGAGGACCAAACGAGTCTCGTGACTCTCTTTTTTATCGGTAACCCTCATTGCATTTCATAACTATCAAATGTACCTGGAACATCAATAACGATATTCTTCTTAACTCAAATCCTTCCTCTTGCTGATATCATAGTTGGACTGTACCCTATCCTCCTACTACCCAGAGCGATGACAAAGCCCACTACGTAGTAGTCACGTGAACATACACCCTGCAACCCCCGCCGATGTGGCTTGTTGCTGGCCTGCCCCTCGGTTGCATTATTTACTGTACGAGTACTCCGTACTCTGTACCGCTTGTGATTTGCAAACAAGACGGTCGGCCAATATCATTACTCCTTCCCCATATATGCATCATTGTCCCCTAACCACCACCTTTCTGTCCACAAGGGTGCGGCACAGCATCCCGCACACATCGATCCTCCTTGGAAGCCGCAGATTGTTTGGTCACGGCTGTTAGAATCACAAAGAAGTTCTAACCTAACTTAACTCCACTACATAACCTACTCTTTGGTCTACTCCACCTACTGGGGATCCAAAAATCTTCACGTCAGAGTCATACTATTTACTACCCATCACACCAACATTGCTACCCCTGCGGCCTTCCGTGCCCAACCGGTTCCCAGTAAGTAGCAGCAATAAACATCCGATAGGATACGCAAAACCAGGCGTGCAACTACTAACAGATGTGTTCACAGAAGAGCGACACACACGAGTAACCTCCACTCCTGAAAGGGTCACACACCCACCATCCACCACCCACCATGGCCATGCAAAACGATTCCCCCGAGCAACTCCTCGATGTCTTCAAGGCTGCGGCTCTTTCCGTCACCCGTCTGTATAAGTCATCAGTCTCGGCAGAGACTAGAGCGAGGGCCGATGGATACCAAGATTGCTTGGATGACCTGGTGTCCTTGCTCGATAGGGAGGGTGCCGCCGGCCTCGGCGAGCCCGGTCTATCTAAGATGAGGAAATGGGCCGCCGAGCGCCGTGAAGGCCGAGATGCTAGCCCCCAGACGTTTGAAAGCGAGGATGAGACGGACAAGGGAGAGGCAGCCCCGTTGCCCCCTGCGCCTGCTCGTGCAGCACCAACAACAACCGTCGAGAGCCGACAACCGACGACGGCGACGGCGACGACGACGATGACGACGCCGCCACCGATGGGAACGACGACAGCACCGCCGCAACCGCAACAGGTCTCCGGCCCTACCTCCACCACCATCGAGGAGGAGCCCCGACCTCCGCAGTTCATTGTACCCAGTCAAGACAACTTCACCTTCCAGTCAGACCACCAATACCCCAACATCGAGCTGCTCGACCTGTCGGATTCGCGGAGCCACGTCGGCCACCACTCGAGGTCACAACGCCACCGCCAGGGCAAGTCCGGGATGCGTACATCGGGACCGCTGGGACGCGGTGCCGGCAGCAAGCGACGGATGGACCTGGATGACTTCTTTGGCGGCTGCTTCGGCGGCGCCAAGGATCCGTCGGGCGGCAATGGCAAACGGAGCCGTCACTCATAAGACTGGGTCCCAGTCGTCGCCAAGTGAGACGTGACGATGGGGAATGAGGTGGATATCATCTGTTATCTATATCTCTCATTCTCTCGGCCGATCTCACTTGCACGAATTTCCTTTGTTTATCATTTATTTATAGGATGAAGCGATGCATATTGTTACGGATGGGCGCAGGACTATCATTGGCATGGACGGCGTTTTGAGGATGTAACAGATCCTGCATCAATTTGTGCTGGAGAGTTGTTTTTTCGGGCATTGGGAGGATGGTTCAAAGGGAGATTTACCTCTATAGAAGATCTTCATTCGGCGGGCATATCTTTCCGCCCCTTTTTGATGGGATGTTTGTTTTTGTCTGGGATTTGCATAGTATAAATACAACCGCATATAATGCATGCGCACACTTACGCGCATGCACACATCAGAGGCACCATACTCCGTAGATGTCAGTGGTGAAATATCAGTAGTACTCGTACTCGACCATTCTTATATCACCTATAGTCTCGTTTGTCACTCTATTTACAGCTCAGAGATAAGCTACACCTGCGGCAACTTGGCTCTCAACTCCTTGATGTCATCACTGAGCTCCAGGTTCCTCTGCTCCAACTCGTCTATCCTTTCTGAAGCACCGGCGATGATCTCCTCGGACAACTTCGTCAGTCTCCAGAGACGCAAACCAACTACGAGAGCGCCAATGTGCTCGGCGATGCCCCTTGAGGCAACGTCAATACCAAAGCTGGCAATGATGATGAGAGAATCGAATACATGAAACCAAGTATCGAGATAGCTTGTTTTTTTGCGCAACACACCCATAATTAGCCAAAAAATGGTTCTTTCATCTGTTTCCTCCTCGAGTGGGAGCTGAAGGTGGTATGGGTGCTTACCTCGGACCAAAGCAGGTCAGACAAACAACCAGCTCTATCATGAATACACAACTAAAAACCAATCCGGTGGTCTCAAGAACGAGGTTAATCTGCCTGGCCCGCGGCTCCTTGGACATATCCATCTCGCAGGCAATGAGGCGCACAAAGATGTTGAGAAGCAGGACGGCAACGTCGAGGACCACCAGCGCCATGGTGAAGTTGTGCTTGTCCCGGGAGGACAGGATACGACGACCAGAGGCACGGATGTGCTTTACCCACGAGACGAAACGGGATGTAGTGTCTGTGAACCAGTGTGACAGACTGTCGTAGCTAGTAGGCGAGGAGGAGGCATCCCGTGGGAGCAATGGATCAGAAGCCATGGGGTCTGCCATTACTGAGAGAGTGTGGGGGTGTGTGTATGTGACAGAAGTTGACTTCGATGATCGATTGAACAAGAGAGGAAAGAGCGTTGAATACCCCAGAGGCAACCAACTTGCACATCTATTCAGGTGCGGCTACTATTACTACGTTCTACTACCGTATAAAATGCGACTGCATGGTTACGACGGGCCATCTACGACGTAATAACACATGTGGGTGGAACCGCGTGATGAATGGGGCCGCCGCATGTACGAATTGCTGTGCCGGCAGCATGGATATTACTGGCGTGGCATTCTCCGGGGCTTTAAATGGGCGAAGGGGGGGGAGGTCATTACAGTGGGATGGATTAAAAGAAAGATAGTAGCCGTCGGATGAACCTCGGTACTGCCCCACGCAGAATGGACGCCCAAGGCTGCTGCTGCTGCCCTGGCAAACAACAATCCCGGCGTCGGGGGCCTTGTTGTGACGGAAGGGCACCAGAGTCAAGTTGAGCCTCACCAAACCTGCGCTCCATTCACCATCTCCCCCATTTTCGCGCATCTCTCTCTTTTCTCTCACTTTCTCTCGCAATTCAGCGCGTCGGCCACACTTGCTTTTTTTTCTTTACTTCCATTACTTTCCTTGACGGAGCATCAACTGTGCTTTTTGTCCAAGACATTTAACTCCTACGCAGTCCTTGTAAGCAAAACTGACCATCATTACGTGTTTTTGGCCTTGGCCGCGTCTTGAGCAGCCCAACAGCTGGTTGCCTTTCTTAACTTCTTTGTCTCCCGTGACCACAGCTAACTTTATTTTCTTCCTTTTCTTTCCGTCAACAGACAACGCAGCAAACCCATATACACGGGACGACGACGACAACAACCCGCACCGCAATCATGTCGGACGCAGAGAAGCCAGAGGAGACGCCGGTGGAGGAACAGCCTCGTGCGCAAGAGGGGGAGGCAGGCCCCAACGATGAGGTTCGTAAGGCCGGGAATTCAAGAGATGGAGTTTTCTTTACTTTCGCAAACCTTTTCTTCTCTTCTTCTGCTTCTTCTTCGCTATCTCCTTCTATCACTTGAAGGAGGGGATAGAAGAAGAAGAATAGAAAGGGAAACGAGGAAGAAGGAAAGAGAGAAAACAAGATGTCGGGAGCAACAAGAAAAAACTAACATTTATCGGTTGGCCCGAATGAAATAATAGGAAGAAATCTCAGCCATGAAGCGCCGTGTGGCCGAGATGGAAGAGGAGGCCAACAAGCTCCGCGAGATGCAGGGCACCCTGGAGCAGCAGTCGGCTGATCTGGCCGACGACAAGGAGTCCATCGATTCGCGCAGCATCTTTGTCGGCAACGTTGACTACTCTGCCTCGCCCGAGGAGATTCAGGCGCACTTCCAGAGCTGCGGTTCCATCAACCGCGTCACCATTCTGCTTGACAAGTTTACCGGTCAGCCCAAGGGGTATGTTTCTCCATCGTTCTTGATAGTAGTGTCCTGGGCATCTCTCTCTTCCCTTCCTCTCTTCACCATGACCTCAGACCGAGAGAGAGAAATAACAGTGTGCTAATGACTCCTTCCATGATAAACAGATACGCCTACGTCGAGTTTACCGAGCCCAGCCTCGTGGCACAGGCCCTCGTCCTCAACGAGAGCGTCTTCAAGGGCCGCAGCATCAAGGTGACGCCCAAGCGCACCAACGTGCCCGGGATGAGCCGCGGTCGTGGTCGCGGAGGCTTCCGCGGCGGCGGTCGTGGATTCCGTGGTGGAGGTGGCTTCCCCCCTCGCGGCGGTTACCGTGGCGGGTACCGGGGCCGCGGACGGGGTTACACCCCTTACTAGAATCAAGGACGTGGACTTGCTGATATCCCGGATGACAACCTCTCGTACCACCACCTGTACCGTTCCGCATTCGCCCAGGGGGGAGCTCTGAACGGGCACGGCGGCGGTTCTGGGCAGCAGCAAGGTTTCGCCGGCTCGCCGTCGCTTTCTTCTTCTCGCTTTGGCAGCACTCGTCATGATCATGTCCACCGCGGTCAGGATCCTGACCCTTCTCCCTACCCCGGCATGCTCGGTGGCAGCGGCTACCCGTACAGTGACAACTTTTACTACTACCACCGCCAGAACCAAACTGTCGGTCGATAGTGGCAGTACTACTACTAGTAGTACTGCTACTTTCTGATGACGAAACCCTTGTTGTTTCTGCCTGTCTAACCACCCCAAGTTGAATGAAGAACAAAAAGAAAGAAAGGAGAAAGAAAAAAAAACTGAAACTGATAAAAAGGACTTCTCTCGCTGAAGAGTAGCTCAGGAAAAAAAAAGATGACAAGCATTTGTTGGATGGAAAAAAGAAGAAAAAAAGGATTATCGAAAGAAGAAAAAAAGATGAAGTTGGAAGCAAATATCTCGAGAAGTGTGTATACTACGGTTTTCGTGGCACAGGCAGGAGCGGCAAAGGCGCGAAAACAAACGGACAGGGAGTTTTACGGTCGATTTTCTTCTTTCCTTTTCTTTGCAAAGAGCCATTTGGGCAGGGGTTTAATTTCAATTGTTGTTTGAATGATCTTGTCTCTCTTTTCTTATCGTGTGAACGTGTTGTTGTTGTTCTTCTACGAGTACCTATCGTACAGTTGTCAGCTTACAGTTGGTGTATGTGTGGCGGAGCTGGATGTATGTATGATGCTGCGCCGCTGCAATATCGGATTCGTCGACGCTGGTTCTATATGTAAGTTATTCCGAAGAGGATGAGGCTTAGATTTTGCCAAGGTCGAGATGTCAACTATCTGTAGGACTGTTGATAGATGGATGAGTGATCAGATACTATTTTATCGATGAGCAACAGGGTAGGTCAGCGTTGAAGTGAAGCAGTGAAAATAAGGCACGTGCTTGCTCTCATAATGTAGTCATAGCGGAGTAGTAGTATTACTAACTTCATATCATGTCGCATGAATGTGAATTATCAGAATGTATGGATATAGCAATAAGAGAAGCAACAGAAAGAGAGAGAAAAAAATGGCGGAGAATAACAAGAAAAGATATCCGATTCGTTTGGTCGATTACTAGGATGTATGACGACAATGCGCGGCCGGCAGCCCGGACAAGCCAATGTCTGTGACAATGGTGATGCACGCCTGGCACGGTAAGAGGTCCAATCAGACCTGTAGGTTTGTTCTGGCGGGGGGGGGGGGGGAGCAGGTAGTACGGCGGCGCATCAAAGGGGGGCGGGGAGGAAGAGAGCAGTTTAAGCACTCAGAAGTATCGAGTATTGTGTACGTACGGGGTAAATATTGTATTACTCGTGCGTTATTAGGTGTTCATTGCTTTGAAAAGCTCGAGTCTCAGTCAGATGCTAGCCATTCCAAGGGATCCTTTCCACGAGTATTACTGACCGTGCTCGGCTCAGCGGCACCAGCAAGGTTGTGGTGAACCCGTATTTTCTTTACTAGCGGCAAGTCTACAATGGTGCGCGCACCCAACAAGCCGTGAACGGTCAAGTTCAGGTGGTATGGTAAGAGAGAAGGAGAGAGATGGGGGTAGAGATGGGGATGGGGGGGGAAAAGGAAAGGAGAAAAAGTAAATAAATAAACAAGCCACTTTGTGTGTTATAAATATCGTATTCTCCCTCATTGTCTGTTTCGCAAAAAAAGAAAATCGATTGTTGATACTCGTACGAGGGATCAGCCTCTTACTCGTGCGTACGAGTACAGAGTACGTACGACGAGCAGTAAAAGAGAGAGGTGTCGCCCCCCCTCCCCTCCCCCTCCCCACCTGGTCGCAGCGTCCCGCCACAGCTGGGATCCCAATACCTCCCCTCCATAGTAGGCAGGTAGGTGCAGGTGGTGGTGGCACATATTTATAGGCTTCAGGCCACTAAAATGGATGCATTCAGCTACGTTGGGCCTTACTACGAGTACTAGTACCTATGACTATAGGCTACCTATGGGGGGACCACCTGTAATCCTGGGCCTGAACGGCTCTATGGGCTTTCCTCCACTGCCCATCCTAGGTGGCTCCATGGATGGATCATAATGCTCCGACCACGAAAAAAGCACCTCCATTTCCGTAAATGTCTCCCTGGGTCTACGAGTATTAGACTGTAGTACTACTTGTACTACTGGCAAGGTCCCTGGTAATCGTACTATCAAAGCGGGGGGGTCCAACACAAGACTCTCTCTCTCTTTCAAGTCCCATCTTTCCCTTTCTTTACCTTGTCGCTTTCCTGTCTGTGACCTGTCCATGTCCCTCCCCCATGTCCCAAAGCCTCGCCTGTTCTTTTCTTCCTGCTTGGCGCCTCAATCAACCCGGCCAAGCCTCAACCTGATTACCTGCACAGCCTCCTCCACGACGCACCTTTGCCTCTCCTCTCGCTAAACCACTGAGGCTTGTGCTTGTGTCTTTGTACCTAGTAGCCTTCGATTGCCTCGTTCGCCCACCACCACCACCACCACTACTACCACTGGCACCACCAGCACCCACCCCCCTTTGCAACATCTCAATTCATTCGCACTCACCCCCCCCTCTCCTCTCCTCAGCATCATCATCACAGAGAGGGAGAGAGAGAGAGAGAGCTATTCCACCACCTTTTTTTTCTTCCCACCCACCTCTCGAGTCGACCCGATCCGACCCGCCGATATCGTGTGTGCCCCCGTGCTCTTGCTGTTTTGGCGCCGATACGAGGCCGACGTCAATCATGAGCAGAGCAGACCAGGGCTCGGCCGAGTAAGTTGAAAGAAAAAGCATTCGCGACTGTCGCTCTTCTTTTTTCTGTTCCTTTCTGTCCCATTTGCTAACGGTTCTCTTCTTTTCTCTTGCAGTAGGGCCAATCTCCGCATTACAAGTTTGTCTCGCCCTTTTCCCTCCCCCGCCAACCAACCGCTCGCTTCCCGCCTCCCCCGCCCGCTCGATCCTTCCGAGAGAGAAAGCGAGAGAGAGGGTCAGCTGTATTGACATCATCATTATAGTTATTGCTGCCGATGGACTGTATAAGAGAGATGTCTTTCGTACGTTTTACCTTCCTTGTTCATGTGACTTATCCGCCGTCACACATCATGGCTTGCTGACAAACCCCGCGAAATAGGCTTCCCCGACCCCTTTGCCGTTGCTACAGTCAATGGCGAGCAGACGAAGACGACGAGCGTTTCGAAGCGCACCCTGAACCCGTATTGGAATGAGAGCTTCGACTTGTGAGGAGTCCCCTTGTGCCCCGTGCGAGAGTTGATGTGGCGACAAACATGAGCAGAGATGACGGTGACTTGAGCGAGAATGAGGGGTTGCTGTTGAGCAAACTGTCGCTAATTGCATCATATAATAATCCAGTTCCGTCAACGAGGCCAGCATTCTTGCTGTCCAGGTTTTCGACCAGAAGAAGTTCAAGAAGAAGGATCAGGGATTCCTTGGCGTCATCAACATCCGAATCGGAGATCTCATGCCAGAGATCGGTCCCGAGGCCGACGGTACGTTTTGTCACCGGAGAGTCATCTCCAATCAGAGGCGAAGGGGACAACGAAAACAGACTTTCCCCGTCAGTGAATGTTAAACGCCATGTCGCTGACTTTACCTAGACCAAATGATCACTCGTGATTTGAAGAAATCTACCGACAACCTCGTCGTCCACGGAAAACTCATCATCAACCTTTCATGCGACCTCAGCTCCCCTGCCCGAACCGCATCTGGCGCCGCTCGACCTGGACTCACACCCGGCGCCTCCAACATCTCAGCCCTATCAACCCCATCCGCAGATAACCGTCCTGGATCAGCCATGTCCAGCAACCCTAATGGAAACGGCCTCGCTGCCCCCTCCGCCTCGGGCCGCCCGACCAGCGTGAGCAACAGCGCCGCCGTCCCCGGATCCGGCGGCTCAGCTCGCCCCGCCAGTCAGCTGAGCCCCTTTGAGGATGGCCAGGGTCGCCTCCCGGCTGGCTGGGAGCGCCGCGAGGACAACCTCGGCCGCACCTACTACGTCGATCACAATACCAGGACCACAAGCTGGAACAGGCCCACGGCCAACGGCGCCGTCGACAACGGCAACCGCGAGGCCAACACCCAGATGGAGCGCCAGCGTCACCGAGACCGCACCCTCCCCGAGGACAGGACCGGCACTAGCTCGCCCACGCGCCAGGGCTCGCCGTCCCACGCGGCTGGCAGCGCCAGCCCCCCTGCTGGCGCTACGACGGCAACAGCAGCGGGCGGTAGCTCGACCGGCGCCGCCGCCGCCGCCGCCGCCAACACGACGATACACACGGGCGCGACAAGCCCCGGCAGCGGCGAGCTCCCGTCAGGATGGGAGCAGAGGTGGACTCCCGAAGGTAGGCCCTACTTTGTCGACCATAACACGCGCACGACGACATGGGTCGACCCTCGCCGCCAGCAGTACATCCGCATGTACGGCGGCCAGAACAGCACCAACGGCCAGATCCAGCAGCAGCCCGTGTCCCAGCTGGGCCCCCTACCTAGCGGATGGGAGATGCGCCTGACCAACACGGCCAGGGTCTACTTTGTGGACCACAACACCAAGACAACGACGTGGGACGACCCCCGCCTGCCGTCGTCGCTGGACCAGAACGTGCCGCAGTACAAGCGCGACTTTAGGCGGAAGCTCATCTACTTCCGATCTCAGCCTGCCATGCGCATCCTGAGCGGACAGTGCCACATCAAGATCCGACGATCGCACATCTTTGAGGACTCGTTTGCCGAGATCACGCGGCAGTCGGCGACGGACCTGAAGAAGCGCCTGATGGTCAAGTTCGACGGCGAGGACGGTCTGGACTACGGTGGTGTGTCGCGTGAGTTCTTCTTCCTGCTGTCGCACGAGATGTTCAACCCGTTCTACTGCCTGTTCGAGTACTCGGCGCACGACAACTACACGCTGCAGATCAACCCGCACTCTGGCATCAACCCGGAGCACCTCAACTACTTCAAGTTTATCGGACGGGTGGTTGGGCTGGCCATCTTCCACCGGCGCTTCCTGGACGCCTTCTTCATCGGGGCGCTGTACAAGATGATGCTGGGCAAGAGCGTGGCGCTGGCGGACATGGAGGGCGTGGACGCCGACTTCCACCGCTCGCTGCAGTGGATGCTGGACAACGACATCTCGGGCGGCATCCTGGAGCAGACCTTCTCGACCGAGGACGAGCGCTTCGGCGTCATGACGGTCGAGGACCTGATCCCCGACGGCCGCAACATTGAGGTGACCAACGAGAACAAGAAGGAGTACGTCGACCTGATGGTCAAGTGGCGCATCGAGAAGCGCATCGCCGAGCAGTTCCAGGCCTTCAAGGAGGGTTTCCACGAGCTGATCCCCCACGACCTCATCAACGTCTTTGACGAGCGAGAGCTCGAGCTCCTCATCGGCGGAATCGCCGAGATCGACGTCGACGACTGGAAGAAGCACACCGACTACCGCGGCTACACCGAGTCGGACGAGGTGGTCCAGAACTTCTGGAAGACGGTGCGGTCCTGGGACGGCGAGCAGAAGTCCCGCCTGCTCCAGTTCACCACTGGTACCTCGCGTATCCCCGTCAACGGATTCAAGGATCTCCAGGGGAGCGATGGTCCGAGGAGGTTTACTATCGAGAAGGCTGGAGAGATGGCTAATCTTCCCAAGGCACATACATGGTTAGTACATGTTTTCCTACCCCTTTATACTTGCATCATTACCTATACCCATTCCTTTCTCTATCTCATACACACAACCCCCTTCTATATCCCCATGACTTTCTTGACTTCACACACACACACACACACACACACACACATAACATACTAACACACAACAGTTTCAACCGCATTGATCTCCCTCCGTATAAAAACATGGAGATGCTTCAGCAGAAACTGACCATTGCGGTTGAGGAGACTATGGGCTTTGGACAAGAATAGATGGAAAGAAGTTTTTGTGATTGGCGTGTTTTATTTCCTTTTCCTTTTTACTTTTTCATTAATGAAGGGAGACTCTGTTTCTTCTCTTTTCTTCGTTTTTGTTTTCATCTATGAATGAGAGAGAGATCCTTTCCAGGTAGCTACCAATCCCTTTTTCAAGACAGCTACAAATACCAACAACTGAAAGAAAAAGACGAAAAAAAAAGGACAAGGAAGACACAGAGAGGCGTATATATACAAAGAGTAACATTGTGGCAATTGTTATGGAAAGAAGTGTGAATTTGGAGAAGAAGGAGAAGATTGAAATAAGAGGGAAAGAAGGGGGATGATGATGGGCCTTTGAGATATTTTGTTTTTTTCTTGTCTTGGTTTTGGTACAACACACACAACAACATACGCGCACAAAACAGCATGTTGGCGGCTTTATCCCTTTATGTTTATGTTTTTCTACTATTCATTCTTTTTTTCTTCTTTTTTTCATGATTACTTTTTATCATGATTCTTTGTCTTTGGTTGTAATGTTATGATGGGGGATTGATGTTGCTTCTTTACTTTCGAGTTGGCTACTACTTATTTGGCAGTACTTCAATTGGCGATGTGCTTATTTGTTGAGATTATGCTGTGCGCTTCTTGAACACCTTGAACACTCTAGATGTGATTGGTGTAGTGGTTGATACTTTGGACCATCTGTACCTATAAACATATAGGCACAGCATCATTGACGTAACGATCATTATATGCCCTCATGGCAGGTAATGATCACGATGCAGCGGTCATGATGCTACCGAATGTTGACCACTGTAAACATTCACTGATGTACGAGCAATTCATGTGATAAGTTGATTCCCACTCTAGTCTACCCTTGACAAGTGTACAGACATAAAAAAAGAAAGCCGGACGTACAAATAAAGTCAGACGTAAAAAAACAGTATTGCTGGGTTTTGATAACAAAGGAAAAGTAGATAGTATAAGAAGCAAAAAACCAAAGACACCAAAAACAAAGATAGAGATTAGAAGTGGAAAAAAATGGGGGAGATGGGACCGATTTTAAATCACTCTTCTGCTTTTCTCCTCCCATGGCCACTGCCTCACCCCCACAGTGGGAATTTTCCAAACCCGAATCGCTTGGTTGGGCAAGGGCGAACCAAATCCCCACCCTTCATGGAGCCCTCCCCCAGACTTTTGTATAAGAGGGGATGGGGACGATTCCAAAGCCATCTAGATTTGAACAAAAGGCGGAATAGCCATGCCAGAGGGATAGAAAAGAAACGGCGAGTGGTAAATACAACCCATCACCTCCTGTACCACATCCTGGTAATCTTGGTGTTTCGCATCTTACGCTGGAGCTGAAAGATGCCATACATGAGTGCCTCACTGGTAGGCGGGCAACCAGGGACGTAGATGTCGACGGGGACGACGCGGTCGCACCCCCTGACGACAGAGTAAGAGTAGTGGTAGTAGCCTCCACCGTTGGCGCACGAACCCATGGACACGACCCAGCGGGGCTCGGGCATCTGATCGTAGACCTGGCGCAGGGCGGGGGCCATCTTGTTGGTCAGGGTGCCGGCAACAATCATGACGTCCGACTGGCGGGGGGAGGCGCGGAAGATGATGCCCAGACGGTCCTGGTCGTAGCGTGGGGTGGACAGGTGCATCATCTCGATGGCGCAGCAGGCCAGACCGAATGTCATGGGCCACAGGGAGGATTGACGGGCCCAGTTGGCCATGATGTCGAGGGTTGTTCTGGGGTATTTCTTGTTAGCTGCGTGTACTTACACCACACGTGGCAGTGGGAGGAAGGAGAACCAGAAACGTACAGAGCATATTGAACGACTCCCTTTGTGCCCTCCTCACTGGCGAGGGGAACTTCCTTGCGTCCCTTGGCTAGACTGTTGCCCGCTGCGAGGGGGGTCATGGAGCTGGCGTTGCGGCGGGAGTCGACTGTCATGGAGGCGGCGGCACGGAAGGGAATGATGGAGGTGGAGGGTTTGACTAATCGAGGTCAGTGAGAACCATTTCAA
>FYEV01001630.1:146557-188545 GCA_900188565.1 Geosmithia flava
GGGGGGGGGGGGGGAGAAACGAACCTCGTAGGGCCATTGAGGCCGCTGTTCGCGTCGAGGGCATCATCTTGGAACAATTGGGATATATAGATCCTTGTCTTCTTTCTTTCTGTCTTTCTTTTCAACAATTCCAAGAGACTGGGAGGGGTGAAGCGAGAAAGAGAAACGAAGCCAAGGATAATCGCCACTTGATTCTATGATACGTCGTCGTCACGGTTGGAGATTTGGCAAGTTGTGGTGGTTGTCCTGGGCTCGGGATGAGCACAAATGCCTGCTTCCTGATTGGTCCTTGGGCAGCCGATACGTTGCGAGGTTTATCCGGGGTCAGACCACTTGGGGGATGTGGACACTGGGGTAACAAGGGTGTTTTGAGTGTTCTACGGGGATTTACAGCATGTCTACGTTGTTGCATTTAAGAATAAAATGTCTGTGTGGGATGATGGGAGTGAAGGGTATAGAACTTGATTTTTTTTATGAACATTTAAACGTGATGGCCCTTGTATCCCGTGTTATAGTCTGTAGATGGATTGTGGAGAGAGACTTTCACCCACAGTGGACTTGTCCCAAGTGCGGAGAAGAGGTATTTTCAATACCGGGGGGGAGTTGGGTTATGTAATCCGACAAGACAAAATATTATGTCAGCTGGATGCGTTGACAGTTTACCCGACAAAACACCGAAAATAGGAAAGAGATAGTCCTGAGTCCCAATTAGTACAAGCCACGAGTAAGGAGACACACAAGTGAGACAATGAACAGATATATACATGTGCCATCCAAAGGATAATATTCCATTGGACGGATAAAAAAAGACTTTTTCGTTTATTGATTTTTCCCGGCTTTAAACATGAGCAACACATGGCCATTTTAAACGCCACAATCTACACCTTGACACCCTCTTCTCTGACCAAGCGCCCCTCCAATTCTACAACCTGCAGGTTTAAAAAGAGATAAGCAGTTCAGGAGATGAGGGGGTGTTTGTCCTTGATGTCCTAGGCTCCCTCCCCCCCCTCCCCTTGACCTGTGGAATTACAACCGAGTAATGCTCCGTACCTGTTACACTGTACAATCTGTGCTAGTACAGATACATGTACGAGTACTCAGCACCAATATATTGGTGGTACGGACCTGGAGTAATAGACTAGTAATGGCAGACAGCTTGTACCTGTGGACAGTGCCCCCCCAAAGCCCCTACTAAGTGGACTCATTTAATACCGCTTTATACCTGAAATGAAGGTGTCGACCCGTCGATTGCATCATGACGCGAGCAATCTTTACCTTGTTGAGAGATAGAACAGGGAACCAGGAAACAAGGAAATCCCCACTTGACATAGACAAGGACGTAGAGCCGCTCCTCTAGAACCAATGATGAATGAGTAGCAACTGGCAACTTCCATTGATCTGTTTTCTCTCTCTCATGGGCCATTCTGCTTTTCTCCATAGTACGGAGGATTACTCCGTAATAATACCCATTTCTTTTATTTATTTTCCCTTCTCTTATGTGTGTGTCTGTGTGTCTGTGTATTAATGCCTTGCTCAGGAGTCTTTTCCTTATTCATGGCGATGGCGTGCGTCTCCTGATTCTGTGGTTACGTAGTTTGTGCACTTTCTTCTCTTTCTCTCTCTCTCTCCCTCTCTCCTTCCTAATATTGACACCCAAACATACGCGCACACACACACACACACACACACAATTAACTCACACTCGTTACCTCCCTCTTTGTGTGTGTGTCACGCCTTTATTCGTTTCTTCATATTATTATTCAACTTCATTTTTCTCCATTCTCTCTAACCTGCGATTTAATAAATCTCCCCCATCAGTCCCATCGCAAAACTCCCGCATCTCATCGAAACGTTTCCCCAATCATCTACGTCACTGCCAAGAAACGCCCAGCCTTGTTTCTCGCTCGCCCCCTCTCTTTTTTTCGAAGCTTTATACTTGGGCACCGCTGCCGTTGATCATACGTTATCCATGTACTCGGTATAATACGACTTCGTTTTTTTCCCTAACACGACAAAAAAAAAAGAGTTGTCCAATATCGGGGCTGAGCTCTGTTCGTCCTCCCCTTCACGATTAGGGACGACCACAAGAAACATATCAGGACGAAAGAGAGGAAGAAACAAAGAACAAGAGGGAAATAAAGAGACAGAAAGGGACATGATAAAACCATCCAACTTCACCAAAGGCCTGACGGTCCGTCCGTCTCGCCTGGTGCTCCGATACATCTTCATCGGCTTCATAGTAGGCTTCGTGGTAGCAAACTACGTTCTATGGCGGGACACACACTCGTGGTCGGTGCAGACGCTGCACGCGCCCATGACCTTTGGGATGAAGCACCCAATCAAGAAGCTGATGAGGGAGGCGCGCGACGCGCACGCCGAGAAGCTCTCACGCCGAAGCTTCACCGTGCACGAGGCGGCTGAGCGGTATCGCGAGGCGCGCGGCCGCCACCCCCCGCCCGGCTTCGACAAGTGGATGGAGGCCGCGGTCGAGGCCGACTCCGTCGTCGTGGAGGACTACTTCGACCGCATCTACAAGGACCTGGCACCGTGGTGGGCCATGAACGCCGAGTCGACGCGGTGGAGCTCGTACTCGTGGCCGTGGGTGGTGAGGGTGCGCAACGGCACCGCCACGGCAGAGGGCGACGTCGAGGGCCGCGTGCCCTGGCTGCAGCTCTGGACCGGCCTGGTGTCCGACTTCGCCCAGCACCTCCCCGACGTCGACATGCCCATCAACTACATGGACGAGCCGAGGCTGCTGGTCCCCCACGACGAGATCGCCCGCCTCCTGGCCACCGAGCAGACTGAGCGCGCCATGCCCCCGCCCGGCAGGGTCACGAGCGAGTACCCGGGCCTCGAGAGCGTCGACGCCGCCAACCCGGCCTTCCACGACGCCCACTGGAGCGGGCCCGCCAGCTCGTACTGGGACCTCGCCGTGCGCACCTGCCCCCCTTCCTCGCCGGCGTACGGCATCGACGCCGTCACCGACTACGCCGGCAAGGCTGAGTTCCCTCCGGCCTACGACCCGCCCTACGCCTACCAGGGCTTCGTGCGCAACTGGACCGCCGCCACCGACCCGTGCGAGCAGCCGCACCTCCGCCAGCTGCACGGCAGCTTCGTCGAGCCCATCAGCCTGTCGTCGACGGACGAGCTGATCCCCCTGTTCGGCGGATCCAAGCTGCCCATGAACAACGAGATCCTCATCCCGGGCGCAATGTACCTGACCGACGATGCCTTCTACTCCGGCGGCCACGCCCACGGCCCCGCGTGGGAGAAGAAGCGCAACGGCGTCGTCTGGCGCGGCGATGCCTCAGGTGGTCGCGCCCGCGCCGAGACCTGGCACCACTTTCACCGCCACCGTCTCGTCGACATGCTCAACGCCACGTCGGTCTGGCAGGCCGAGCGGGAGGGCGACGGTGTTGGTCGCACCGACACCTTCGAACTCCCCGACACGTCCGTGTACACCAGCCCCCTCGCCTCGCGCGGCCACCTATCATCGTGGATCCGCCGCTTCGCCGACGTCGGATTCGTCAACCTCTGCCCCCCGGGCGAGTGCGACTTCCTGACAGACCACTACTCCATCATTCCTCCCAAGCCCATGGAGGAGCAGTACCGCTACAAGTTCCTCCCCGATGTCGACGGCAACTCCTTCAGCGCCCGCTTCCGCGGCTTCATGCGCTCCACCTCTGTGCCCCTCAAGGCCACCATCTACGCTGAGTGGCACGACGACCGCCTCGTCCCCTGGCTGCACTTTGTGCCCCTCGACAACACCCTGCGCGATCTGTACCCTGTTCTCGAGTTCTTCGCCGGCCAGGAGGGTGATGCCGAGGGTGATAGGGCCGCCCACTTCATTGCCGAGTCTGGCAAGCACTGGGCTGAGAAGACTCTTCGCAGGGCCGACATGCGTCTGTATGTCTGGCGTCTACTGCTTGAGTGGTCCCGTGTGTCGGATGATAACCGTCATGCTCTGGGCTTTGTGGACGATTTGCTATACGGTTGATTTTTTTTTTCCCCTTCATCTTTTCTTTTGCACCTGCTTTTTCTTTTTGGACTTCCATTCATTTTCCCATCATCTCTTTTTTTTGCGGGCCGGTTTGCCCTTGTTTCCCCTTTAATAGTATCAGCGGGTTTGTCTTTTGTTTCATATAGAATCCATGATGAGATCTGGAGTTTTTGGGCGCTGGATACCATTCAAATGAACCATGTTTTTTCTCTCTCTGTTCTTCCATTCCTTATTTTCTTCATATTAGTAGTAGTGGTAGTAGTACTCTTTTTGCCATGAGAATGATTGTATAAATGTCATGCGAGACAATGTTAAAAATGATGGACACAAACACAGCAATGTCAAGTCGTACCATGAGTAGTAAAATAAAACAAACATGGTATGATATGCTAATGGCAGAAAAATAAACACCTCCCCTTTGCCCTTCCTCTCTATATATGTGAGTATTCATAAAGGTAATTTTTTGTCTTCGTCATTATAATTGTAGGTTCGGCAGTGCGGGACGACTAGGCTGGCCCTTGAGGTGCGCTGCTGATCCCTTGAATAGGCTCTGCCAGATGTACGCCTCGCTGAGGAGGAGCTCAATGTCCTTTTCCGTCCAGTCCTTGGTCGGCAGGCTCTGAAGGAACATCATGATCTCCTGGAAGTCCATGTTGACCAGCTTGGACGACCATTTCACCAGAAAAGCGGCGCACACGTATAGGTGGAACTCGGAGAAGCCTTGTTCCTCAGCCTATTCGTGTAATGTTGGTCAGTATAAGAAACACAGGGAATGGAGTTGGGTAGAGAAAAGAAAAAGAGAGGAGATAGGAGTGGGAGACTCACCAGATACGTGTCCCACATGCGAATGACGTTATTGACGGAAATTTCACGCATGAGCAGACAATTCATCCAGCGGAAGCTAAACTGGATAAACTCTATGCCCTCCTTGTCCAGGTGCTTGGACAGCTTCGAGTCGATCCTAGCCGTCAGGTCTCGCAGGGCCGCCACCTGGCGCTGAATGCCTGGTTGGGCGACAATGTAGTGGTCCTGGATGCCGTCGAGCAGCTTGGTCAAACACCAAAACGAGTCGGCCTCGACGGCGTCCAGAACGGACCGGGGGAGCTGGCCCGGGTCCATGCCCGTCTCGATGTTGCTGTCGGCAATGTACAGTCCCAAAAAGACCTGCCAGAAGGGCGTCACTAGGTCGTTGATGCCCTGGACGTAGCCGCTCGCCGGGTGTCTCACCGCCCACACGTATAGGATGCGTTCTAGAGATCTCTGCGTCGCCTCGTAGCCGTACAGCTCAATATGCGGGTTCGTTCGTGGGGCGTCGATGCTGATCTGGTGCCATATGGCCTCGTCCAGGCCCCTGGCCCGTCCGGACTGCGGCGCCGTCGTTCCGCCCCCACCTCCGCCTCCCGGTCTGTCAAACGCCTGTCGCACACCATCTAGGTATTCCTTTCGCTTTCGCTCCAGCGTCGCTACCCTCCTTTCGCTATTGGTCGGCAGGTAGCTTAGCAGGAGCTGCCACGTCATGGCTCGCACTTCTTCAGGAACGCCCGACCAGGCCAGACTTCGTAGCTCTGGAAGCGATATACTCGACGCTTGAAGGAGTTTCTTGAACTTGTTGATTCGCGTGCTCCTCGCACTGATAGCCTCGGCCTCCTTGGCGCTGGCGTTGCTGGGTATCGACGGGTAGTTGATGAGGTGTAGAGCATTTGCCGGGTCTGGAAAAA
Organism: Geosmithia flava; assembly: GCA_900188565.1. Classification (NCBI taxonomy): domain Eukaryota; kingdom Fungi; phylum Ascomycota; class Sordariomycetes; order Hypocreales; family Bionectriaceae; genus Geosmithia; species Geosmithia flava. The sequence goes on from FYEV01001630.1 coordinate 152,276, forward strand.
ACATGCGTGGTTAGTAAATGATCAGGGTTGTGATCGATATGGGCAGGGTGCCAGTCTCACCTCTCAATATCTCCTTGTATTGCGGCCGGAGTATCTTCCCCTCGCTCTTCTTAGGCATGGGGTACGACGGTGCTGGGCGCTCCACTGCGATGTCGGCGCTACCAGAATATCGTCTTGTTCTCGTTTCGTTCCCCCGCGGACTGCTATTACCGATGCCGGGTGTCGGGCTGCCAAGGACATTCCTGTCCTCATTTTCGCGCCGCCGGGCCCTCCTCTTCATACTCGAGAGGCTGGGGAGGCCAAAGTCATCGCCGTCGTCGTCATCGTATCCCATCATCTCGTCCTCGTCGGCCTTCCAGTCGTCGTTTGTATTGGAGAGGAAATTGATATAATTCTTGTACGGAGGGGAGGACGGCCTTGACGGCCTTCCGGCGGAGCCCCGCGGGGTAGTCGATACATCGCCCGTCCGGGATCTTGCGCTTGACGAGGACGCAGCGGGCGGGGTTTCGGACTGGGGTGTCGATGTCTTTGAGAGGCTCCTGAAACATTGGGTGTCAGCGTATGTGGGACGGCAGATCGCTCGCCAGACAGGAGGAAAAAGGGGAGAGGAGGGAGAATTTGTTGGGTTACGAACAAGGAGTCGAGCTTGAGAATATCGGCGTGGGAGTATGAGGCACCGACGACAATGTTGGGGTCGCGTCCCGCAGGCGTTGTGGCACTCCTCCTAGCTGGGGGTGGTCTCCAAAAGGGCGATGCAGATCTGCTAAGTCGATTTGTTAGCATTCTATCGTTGTTCGTCTCAAAGGGTGAATGAGGAGCTTGGGATTCAACGTACTCCGAAGAACGATCTGTTCCGACAAAGAAAACGCACAATATTAGCCATGGGTCAATGGGGGAGGGGGTTAAGTGAGCTGTCGCAACCCCTCCCGACAAGGGAGCCAGTCGCGATGGCCTCTCAACATACCAACTTGCACCATTTCCTGCGGCTGCTTTGGAGAAACACGTGGTCAGAATGAATCGGTTCTAATGTCGCACGTAACAGAGAAAGGAACAGGAACGGGCGAGGGAGTAGAGAAAATACTCACTGACTGATGAGCGGGCTTCTTGCTACCGCTGCTCGACGACGACCACATGATGCGGGGAGAATGCGCAAAGACAAGGTGAGATTGAAGAAGAAGAGGATGAAAGAGGTGCAGACGCAACTCTTACATCCTGCTCGTCTGAAGTATCGGCGAGTTCGAGGCCAGGTGAAAGCCTCGGACTCGGCGAGGTGACGTTGCTTAAATCTTGTCGGACGATGTTGTATGTGACGGAGGTTGGGGTGGTGGCGTACTTACGAGTACGTAGGTGGTTAATTGCCATAGACATGTCTGGACACATGCCACCGAAGACGGTCACAGCGCATCCGTCTTCTTCAGGTGCCCACCCACCTTCATAGCCTCTAGGTGGTGCCATGGTGCCATTTGGGTTAGATTACAGCGATGGGACTCTCTGTGAGACCTGTAAGACTCCGAGCTACCCCACTATTACTTAGTGCCCGCTCTTGCTCTTACTGGGCCCCCCATGCCTGTAATTTGTTAACCTTAGGGATGCGCACTGGAGCGCCAGGATAGGCAGTGGACAGTGGGCATAGTCCCTCGGCACCTGCCTCTCGCGTTTTCATTGGCCCAACATATCTTAGTCATCATCAAATACCAGAGCCACATCTCGACTCTTTCTACAAACTCCGCAGTAACACTTTCTCCCTTCTATTATTGTGTCCCATTCTATATCGTTTTTTTTTCTTATAGAATCTACCAAACACACACCACGAATCTTCTTCGTATCGACGAGACTACATCTTGCTTCGTGTTGCTGTTTCGACCTTTTCACTAACCTACAGGGCACGCGACCTTGTCCCCTTCAACGATGGCCGACCCCGAGAACTTTGAGGAGGACCTCTTTGCCGACCTGTACGCGCTTTCCGAGACAATAACATGGCATTTTTTCAACACATATGACACTCTCTAACGTTACTTCTGTAATATAGCTACGATGACAACGATGCGTCCAAAGGCCCGGCCCCAGCTCCCGCCCCTGTTGCCGCTCCCGCCCCGCCGGCTCCCGCACCGGTTCAGGAGACCAGGACGGAAGTCAGTACTGGACACGACTACGCCCACGACGAGGGAGATGCCGAGGAAATGAACCAGGACCAGGACGATGACGACGACGACGACGACGATGTCGACTTCAACCTCGGTAGCGGAAGCGCGCATATGAGCCAGCCGGCTGCCGTTGCACAGGAGCAACATGCCCAGGCCCCTACGCCCCCGCAGTACGGTTCTGTTCACAAAGCAAGTGCCAAAGATGACGGGTAAGTGATAAGAATTCCCTATTCTGTAATTTTTGCATGAAAACATGACACAACGTCTTGCGTTTATGCATGGTGGCTGCTACCCGCGGTGGCATGACGGTATACAAACACAACTGTGATGATGGCCTTGGTTGGGACGAGTGCGGCAATTTGTGAAAGGCATATTCTGTACCGGTTAGCCAGGCTGGCAAACGTGTCATGCCGAGAGACTCGGACTTGGGCTTTTTTTCTGTCCAAACTGGCCAGTTCACAATGGATCACCTGAGCCTATGCTATTCTATGGACTTTTGGCGCATCCAACTCTGGCATGGAGAAGGATATCTTTTATCATCTGGACCGGGTCAAGCGTTTGCAACCATCTGGTGGAAATATTCCTGGGCGAGCAGGCCGGAAAAGCAGTCGACAACAAGATAGTCAAAGGCCACGACAAAAACACGCGGAACTGTTCCTCCTTGCTATATGGAACAATGTCCCACTCAAAAGTAGCGATACGACATTGCGCAAGCATAGCAAAGAAAACTTGCAGCGAATAGCGCTTGAGGGCTAGTGCTAGTTACCTAGCAAGAGACAGACAGTCAGACAGTCAGACAGAGAGACAGTCAGCCAAGACGATAGCAACAAAGAACGAAAAAAGAGAAGAGATATTTCGACAGACATGACTTGCTATCGCCCGTCTTTACTTTCATTTGTCTTTGATACGGGTGCTCTCAAACAAACGAAGAAATCAACCGCCACCATCACGTCCATCGACCGCTGGCAGCCCGAAGAGGACTGTCCGCGACTCAAAAACCGCCAACTCCTGCTCTCCGTCTACGGCCAATTTGCTACGTTTGCTGCTGCCACTGCCGCTGCCGCTACTACTGCTACCCCCGGAATCTTGCTCCCCAAAGCAACATGATCAACACACCCCCACGACCCATGTACTCTCCTGGATAAGAAAAAGACATCACCGATCATGCTGCAAAGCTGTCAAGGAGGGTTGGGTTCGTTGAAGAGATGTTGTCCTCTCTACTGCACCCTTCCGTGACCTCAGCTGGAATCATATTCTTCAAGCAGACGGCTTCGGTTTCTTCTCCCCAGAGATGCTTCGAGGCCAAGACGAATCGCCTATCCACAGCGTCGGCCGCCATGCCACCAAGCCCCAACTCATATACCAGCGGCCCTGACTCACTCTGCCACCTCGTGGTTTCCACACATACTTCGGAACTTGTTGTTATTTCTGCTCGTCGGTGTCCTGTGTGTACTAATGCTCGTCGTGTAGGAAAATGTTCATCGGTGGCTTGAACTGGGAGACGACAGATCGTGAGTTCCCCCCTGCGTACGGGTGTGTATGAGAGATCTATGAAGACTAACCAGCCAAATAATGCAGAGTCCCTACGAGACTACTTTTCACAATTCGGAGAGGTTGTGGAATGCACCGTGATGCGCGATAGTGCCACCGGACGGTCCCGAGGTTTCGGGTTCCTGACTTTCAAAGATGCTAAGACGGTCAACATTGTCATGGTGAAGGAGCATTTCCTCGATGGAAAGATTGTAAGTACAAGCGCAGCAGCTGCTTGAAAACGGGACTTGTTACTGACTCTCATTCGCCTATTACAGATTGACCCGAAGCGCGCCATCCCAAGGGACGAGCAGGAGAAGACCAGCAAGATTTTCGTGGGAGGTGTCAGCCAGGAGACAACAGACCAGGAGTTCAGGGACTACTTTGCGCAGTTTGGCCGAGTGGTTGACGCGACGCTCATGATGGACAAGGACACAGGACGTCCCCGAGGCTTCGGCTTTGTCACCTTTGAGAGCGAGTCGGGCGTGGATGCTTGCATCGACGTACCGCTCGAGATCCACGGTAAACCCGTGGAAGTCAAGAAGGCCCAACCGCGTGGCAACCTTCGTGACGACGACGACTCATCAAAGCGGATGAAGTTCCAGCAGCGAGGAGGACCCGGTGGCGGCGGCGGCGACCAAGGCGGTGCGCAGGGCGGCATGGGCGGCAACGGAATGGGCAACAATGGTATGACTCCCCAGGTCATGGCCCAGTACTTCCAGCGCATGCAGCAGTACTTTGCCATGATGCAGTCGCAGATGGCTATGAGGGGTATGCCTCAGCAGATGAACCCTCAGATGATGCAGCAGATGATGCAGATGCAGCAAATGCAGCAGCAGATGATGGGCGGTGCTGGTGGTGCTGGCAGCCCTGGCGGCCCCGGAGGCCCTGGTGGACAGCAGAACATGATGGGTGGCGGTCCCGGCGGCGGCATGAACCCCCAGCAAATGCAACAGATGCAGCAGATGCAACAGCAGATGCAGCAGCAGCAGCAGCAGCAGCAACAGCAAGGTGGAGGCGGCTACGAGCAGTACGGCCAGCAGCAACACCACGGTGGAGGACCAGGTGGTCGTCGGGGAGGAGGCCGCGGTGGAGGCTTCGGTGGTTACGGAGGTGGTGGTGGCAGCGGTGGTGGCAGTCAGGCCTCGTACGAGGGTATGTACGATGATGCCCCCCCTCGCGATGGCACCAACGCGCCGCCGGCAAACGCGCCCACTGGGCCCAAGAATGCCGGCAAGCCTGGTGCCAACTACCGTGGTGGAGGCCGTGGAGGCAACAGGGGATTCCACCCGTATGCCAGGTGAGGCAGGGTTAGAGAGTGTGTACCATCATGATTTGTGTTTCCTATTCTTCTTTTGTCTTCCATTTTTATTTTATCTTCATTTGAAAGAGATGGGGATTTTTAGTTTGCTTGTCACATTATTATTATTATTATTATCTTTACCTGGAGAGTCTTGCGTTTCCTTGGGCGCGCTAAAAGAATTAATACAATTGAAAAGTTGAATGATCAAGAGCGAGTGTTGGCGAAGGCCGTGATTGTGACATTCACGGTGTTGTTAGTATGAGAGAATGTTTACGGCAGGCGCGATGGCACAGTCACCTCCCACCTTCCGTTTGGCCCGATGATAAGAAGGGCACACACACACACACACAAACGCACGCACGCAAAAGGGTGCACAGACAAAAGGACGCACAAAAGAAAGCACAGCGCCTTCTTCCATGATATTCCACGACGGCATCGTCGGGCCTCAAGGGGGAGGTAGACAGAGAGAGAGAACGTGAGATTCGACCCGACTAGGTAACAAAGGCATCCCCCACATTAAATACCTGGTGTCATACTACTCCAAACCCAAGCGCTGACAGTGTCACAGACCGGGTGAGAGCCAAGACTGCCAGCATCGCGAGGTGCTACGATTACGGAGCCCGACGGAGCAACACGGAGTGGTACGAGGGCTCGTACTCGTGCCGTTGCATCACGACGTGTATTACTTAAACTCCGTACCCCGTACGCGCCCTCCCCGTTTCATGCCGCCGGTCGTAAACCAATACGGGTAGAAACAACCGAGAACCTCAACCGCACGCACACACCAGACCAAGTTTGAGATGCGGCCTTATTGGGCTACTCTAACGACCTTGTCTCCCCACTCACGGGAAAGAAGAGGCCCCCCCCTGGTCGTCTCCCGCAGAGCCGTGAAAGTCCAGACTGAAAAAAAAAGGTGAAGTGGGAGGGAAGGATCGTATCCCTGTCCCGAGGTCTGAAACCACTCAAACGACAAAAGAGACTAACACACCCTGGTCAAGTGCCCCCCATCGTGGACCTGGTGCGACGGTCCTGCTCATTTGTTGCACTCCCGTTCATTCATGCGACATTCTTTTTGGGGCCCTCCCATCTAATGAAATTATTACGAGTATTATGCCCATCATCTTTATTGCATCAAGATGACTCGCTTGCTTTAACCAACTGAGAGAAAGAGAAAAGAAAAGAAGAAAAAGAAACGTCAACATGCATCACTAGTGGACTGATAGTCGAGGTAAGGTAAGCCAAGAAGGCGAAAAAAAGAAAGAGAAGGAGGAAAAAAGAAAAGAAGAGCTGTTTATATCAGTCGAGATTGGCAGGAATATCCAAGAGTGGCATTTTTATTATACCCCCCTGTCCACATTCGTCTGTCATGCAGCAAAGCCTCCGCCCCGTGTTGGCCAACGAGGTCGATACAGTTGTCTGCCTCTCATACATAGCCACGTCCTCCCACCATTCAGAGATGGCCATCTCCCATTTCACTAACCCCCCCCCTCCCTCCGACCGGTGCGCTGGGCTTGCATGTTCGATTCTATTCCTCCAGTCTCTCTTTTTTTAGGCTTGTCTTTCACTTATCTTTTCTCTTCTTATACATTCGTTTCTTTTACATCACCTTGCGTGATAACCACACTCGTTTTCTTCTTCTTCTCTGGTTCTGTTTCTATATACGGAACCCTCTCAATCGCCACCGCCCCCTGGTTTTTGGGGTAGGTTGATGAGCTGGCAGACTTCTTTTTCTTTCTTTCATTCTTTTTTTATTTGATTTTAACCATTGCAACCTTTACGTCTTTGTTTCCCTTGCCCTTTACTCCTTTGAGAGAGAGATAGAGTCCTCTAGTGCCACAGGTGTGACGACTCGGTGGAATCTTGATCTCATATTGGAGTGAGGATGTTCAGTGACACTGGACGACCCCGCGCGCCATCCTCAGCCACCAGGCACCCTAGGAATGGCTCGACACAAATAGACAGGTAAAAGCTCATGTGTTAACATCGATTTGATTTTCGAACTTTATGTTCCTTTTGTTCTTTTGCCCATGCCTTTCACTGGGCCACCCTGATCATCACAATGTGGGAAACAATGTGGGACACAATATCTGACTCGACCGTTAACAGCATCCCCGAGAACCCCGACGAGAGCAGCTCAACCAGTCGCCATGTGACGACTTCCTCGTCAAGCCGGCCGACGCTCGGCTGGCCCTTCCAGAGCCACTCACACAACCGGTCGATATCGGGATCATGGGCACGCCACTCGCGCTCTGGCTCGAGATCAAGGTCCGGCTCGACCCCCCGCCGCAGCAGTCGTCTCAGTAGTGCTCACCGGAGCAACGGATGGATGAGCCTACGACCAGCATCTAGCCTCGTCGGCGAGGACATCATTCCCGACTACGTAATCAACTACATCCAAGGAGAGACGCCCGAGTCGCTCGCCAAGAAGAGGGAACGAGCTGCCGCGAAAGCGCGTACGGCGGAGATGCACCGCGGCCAAAACGTCCAGTCTCAGGCCGCCGAGCTGGACCACGTCGACTCGCAACGGGATCTGGAGAAGGGCGCAGGGGGAGCGCTGGGGAGGATGCTGACGGGGTGGAAGGGTGGTGTCCTGCTCAACCTGGCACTCGGGGTCGTGGTTTTCATCGCCTCGATCGTGTGTATTGGTCTGGCCGCCGCAAGGGGCCGCTTCACAGGACAAGAGCCCAAAGTTGTGGCGGAAGGACGGTGCGACAGGGTCAGCAGTCTGTCGGCGGGGCTCAACGCTCTGGTGAACGTGCTGGCCGTTCTCATGCTCGCCGGCGCAAACTACACTGCCCAAACACTCACCAGCCCGACAAGGAACGAAGTGGCGTCGGCGCACGCCAATGAGGGGTGGATGGACATTGGCATTCCGTCCCTTCGAAACCTCGGCGGAATCTCTCGTGGACGAGCAGCGCTGTCTGTCGTGGCCGTCGTATTGGCCATGGGCGCACACGTCGTATACAACTCACTCACCTTCATCACGCAGACCGACTCATCGACCTGCTCACTGTACCTCAACGGCCCTCTTCTTGCGACGATTGCCGGTATCTACCTCTTCTTCATGTTTACGCTCGCAGCGACGCTCATAGTCGCGGGAGACTCATCGACACGCCTTGTCACCCTTGGCGACGCCATCTCATCGTTCCTCACCGACCCGGACAGCGCAACGGAAGGCGCGTGCCTCGTGACCAAGGCGGACATTTCGGCCAAGCGATGGAGCTGCGGTCAGGCGCGGTACTGGTTCACGGAGCGACACCTCTGGGGCCAGACCCCGTCCCCGATTCGATGGCTATCTTGGTTCGTGTCGTGGCTTATCCCCACGGGCATGGCCGCCGCAATGGTGGGCATGGCCGTCATGGATGAGCCGGGCAAGAACGCCAACCTGTTCTCCTCGTTTACCAGCACGACGGCAACGTACGACCTGCCATCCAGCCTGGGCCGTGTGGGACCGTGCGTCATGCTCGCCCTGCCGCACCTCCTCCTGGCGACGCTGTACCTCACCACTAACGCCCTCCTGAGCGTGTACCACCTTTCGCACGAGTTCTCGCAGTTCAGCGCCCCGGGCATCCCACAGGGTCTGCGCGTCTCTTCTACGACGCCGCGCGGATGCCAGGCCTCGTCGCTGTACCTTACCCTGCCTATCGGATGGTCAGCCCTGCAGCTGGTCGTCTTCGCCGCCGCGGGACTCATGCTCAGCCAGTCGTTCCGCGTCGTCGCGGCCCCCAACGACAACAGGGTGTCTATCGGTCTCAATGTGCTGCCCCTCGTCATTCTCCTCGTCTTGCTCGTCATCACGGGTGTCGTAGTAGGACTCCTCTCGCTGCGTCGTGCCGCCGCCGCCGCCGACGGCCGGTCGTCCACCCCCGTCTCTCTGGACGAGGAGGTCGCCCGTCGGAGACGTGATGGCAACCCCCTCGCCCTCAAGGGCGGGTCGTGCTCCGCCGTCATCAGCGCCAGGTGCCACGCCTCCGCGGCTGAAGGGTCAGACGTGGCTTCTATGCCGCTGGCCTGGGGTGTCGTGTACGAGGCGGAGGGTGGGTCCGGGAGCAAAGTCGGTCATGCTGCTTTCTCGAGTAGGCCGGTTGGTGTGCTCAATGTTGCCAAGGCATATGCTTGATTTTCTTCCTTTTTTTTTATCTCTCTAAAATAATGCACTTTAAAGGACTTGGGATATTTATGGCTTTCTTGTTTAATGCAGTAATAGTAGTAACTATTGATTCCCCCATCTTCCATTCATACGATGGCGTGCGCTGTCTCAATACGAGGGTCCTCCCCACCACTCACTGAGCCGCGAATTACCCAATCGGGAAAGTACACTACCGCAGGCCGGATGCAACCGCAATCATGAAATAAAAAGTTCATCTATAATCTAGACCTCCGAGCCGAAACCATGTTTTCCCCAACAGACGGGGTTTCTTGGCAATTCAGCACTTCCGGAAGCACCTCCGCCTCCTCTAGGTAAAAGCTCAGATCAGCGCCGGGGTACGGAACCGTGCTCATGCCCTCCCGATCCGTCCGCTCCTCAACCCCGTGCCTATCCGCAGTCGGGTCTTCGACCCACGATATCCCCCTTCCCCAGTATGCAAATCGATTACTCCCCTTGTCAGAGGAGCCGCCCCGGGTCCGACCGTACATCCACTCGTAGTCCTCCCATCTGTCCTCGGCCAGCGTCTGTATGTAATGCAGGGAACTTCCTGGCCATAGAGCCGATACTCGACCGTTTGTTCCTTTTTTGACTAGAGTGTATGTTAGCAGGAGTTGGCATTGCAGCTTCCCTTGACAAAACACAACCAAGAAGAGAGAATATTTCAGATAGAAAAGAGGAGAAAGAAAAAGAGATTGACGCACACCAACTTCGACAAGTACCCGTCCAGACCATGTCCTGCATATACCGCTGTGTATACCTGTCAAAATCCGCCTGGGCCTCAGGTCGAACATCAAAGACCTTTACATCCTGCCGGAGGACTTTCCGAATCAGACGGACAAAGTAGTCGCTCGTGGCTTCTAGGGCACCTATATCCAAACAATTATTTAGCCGTCTGTATGGAGTCGTAAAAGAGCAAGGCAACTTACCTATCAAGCTCCCATTGGAGATGGGCGTATTCGGCCCGAGAAAGGTGAGATAGTTGGGGAACCCAGACACCCCGATGCCCATGTAGCTCACCGGTTCGCCCTTCTTACCTCCGCTCTTCCTCTCTTCTCCATCTCCATCATTCTCTCCAGACCACAAGTCTCGTAGATCCACGTTTCCCTTTCCCACTACGGGAAACCTCGGACGGAAACTCGTGTCAAACCCGGTGGCCAGAACGAGAACATCCGCCGGACGATGTAAAACGAGTTCTTCTTCCTCGTCACTGGACACCAGAACGCCGTCCTGCACAACACCTTGTATCCTTCCAAACATGGCCGTAACATTATTCTCCAGCAATGCCTCGAGGTACGGCTCCCCAGGATTCATTCTCCGACAGCCCACTTCGAAATTCGGAATCAGCTTTCGGGCTAGACGCTCCCTCTCCTCCAGAGTCTTGCCCCGACGGGTAGTCACATCATCACTGGCAAGTATGATCCTGCGCATCCCTTTGTCCAAATCCTCCCGCAGATTCTTCTGCTCGTTGCTTTCCTTGAAGAAAGCCCCAAACATGGAGTTGAACTTATCCTCTAGCTCCTTTCGGAACATGAGATAAGACTTCCCATCTGTCGCGAACCGCACCTGATCCTGCAGTGTATAGACCGGGTTTCGCACGTCCACGTTCTGTCTGCCCATGTCTTGACTATCATCCTTGCTCGGTGGTGACTGCAGAGCCGCAGGGGGCGTTATCCAACTCGGCGTGCGTATGTAAACATCCACATGGCCTGCTACCCTCTGGATCTGTGGCACGAGCTGTATAGCACTGGCTCCCGCGCCGATGACAGCTACCCGTTTCCCCGCCAATGTCTCGTGGTCTGCCGAGAAGTCGGGATCCCAGGCGGCCGTGTGGAGGACGGGGCCGGAGGTGAAACCCCCGGAGAGCAGGCCGGGGATGTTGACCGGGATACTCGGGTTGTTGAGGATGCCACCTGCGTTTATGAGGATGTTGCATTTATGCTCTTGGAAGGGCATGGTAGAACCGCTACTGCTGCTGGGCTGAGTGGTGATGGTCCAGAGGCCGGTGTCGTCGGACCAGCTGGCCCCCGTGACGGTGGTGTTGAGCTGGACGTACCGATCTATGCCAAACGTCTGCGAAACACGCTTCAGATAGGCGTGAATCTCAGAGGAAGGTGCATAGCTAGATATGGGCGTGATAGACCGTAAGTTGTATGAAGGTTATAAAAAAATAAAAGGGGGTGCCCCGTTTGAGTGGCACTTACAACTTGGACCATGATGGATTGGGGGCAAACGAGTACTGGTATACATGGCTAGGCACATCGCAGGCGCAACCTGAAATGAGATTGAAGTTAGGTGAACCATTTTTCTCAAGTTCAGAAAGAATGAAGTCTTCATTACCTGGATATCTGTTCTCGAACCAGGTTCCTCCAACATCAGGCGACTTCTCGTAAATGACAAACTCGACATATTCTGAGAGATACTTCTGCAGCTTGTATGCTGTGAGTTGAATAGTTAGACCTACATCTAAACATTCCGGACATGGTAACTTACCCATCAATATTCCCGAGACTCTTTTGATACCGTCAAATCGTTAGTACAAGTCCAACCTGCGATTCCAGATCAATTACACTTACCCGGCACCGATGATGATGAGGCGCAACTTCTCGGGCCCGGACGCATCAGAAGTCATTTTGTCAGTGAGCAAGAACAATATTTGGTATTCGTTGGATTTCCGTTCATTTCCTCATTATCTTTCACTCTCCGTCCACCTTATGATACATATGTACATACATCCATCGGGGACGGCTCCCATGTGCGAATGCCGTTGGTGGTGGGCACGGAAGAGGTCCCCGTCCCCACTTACATCCCCGGGTTGATGATACGGGCACGCACACAGCTGCAACCCTGGAGCTTGGGTAACAAATAGACAATCAAGTTCACATGTTGAAGTTGAGCCAACTCTCAATAGCCTGCCCATACTGGCTTGGATCCATGAACAAGCCCCCCGGATCCACAGGTCCGTACGGCACAAACTCCCCGCTGCCGCCGCCACCCAGTCCTGCAGCACCTGCACTCATATCACCCTCGTTCCGCCATCTGGGCGTCCTTGTGCTTTGCGGGGTGTCAGCAAACGAGGGCATCATTGGCTGCGACTGGGATGTTGGCGGATATAACGGTGCACACTTGTCTACAGCCTCGTGTCCATATAGACCCTCGGACCCGACAAGGTTGAAGTCCGCATCTAAGCCACTGGTTGCTGTCCGGGTGACCAGAGATTCCCCGAAACTGAGACGGTCCATCGAGGCGGGGTCTTCGCACCCAGCTCGCTCATATATGAGTATGTCCCAGAGAAGGGAGGCGTTGATAGACCAGCTGCCAAGTCCACCCGTTGTCGTGCTATCCCCGCCACCTTGATGATCGGACGTGGCGCGGGTCGGATACCGCCGAGTCTGCTGCTCCTGCTGTTGTTCTTGCTGTGGACTCTGTACCACGCTCTCCTGAAGCCTCTCAAGCTTTTCGATCTACATTCGTTAATTCCGACAAAGAAAAACATCTCAGCTTCTGTTTTCATATAGACCGAACCCATATTCCCTCCTTGTTCACTCGGGAGTATATATGGGAGTCCACAAACTCCAAGCCAAACAGGCACTCACCATAGTCCCCACGTATTTCCATACCAGCCCCATTCTCCTCAAAAACCCGAGACACTTCTGCAGGCTCTCTTGCGCTCTGCTCCGTAAGGCGTAATCTGTGACGACAAAACTGTGCTGCAGATGAATTGTCGCGACGACGGCGACGCAGTGGGCGAGCGTTGGATCCGACACTTCGAACTGCTTCTCTTCCAAAATATCGAGAAAGTGATTGATCCAGCTAGCATGTCGTGTTATCTCCTCGAAGCTCTGCTGGATGAAGCTCTGTGGCAATACGTAGCGGAAGTAGCGCAGCCTCATCGAGAGCAGGAAAGGGTGGTTCAAGAGGCACGGGATAGCAGCGTAAACGAACTGGATAAACATCCAGGGGCCCCAGTAGTGCCGCGCCTGCTGCAAGGTTTCCGGGGACTGCTGCTGGAAGTTATTTGCGTTGTAGCGATAGCGCATGGGGGTGGAGCAGTCGAGATCGAGGTGCTGCTGTACCACGTATGAGTAGTCGGACCAGGGGGACCAGGGCGGAGGCATGGCGCGGCCCGGGGTCGAGGCAGCGTAGATCCGAGCGGAGCGCCAGGCGCCACTCAGGAGGGTGGCATGCTGCGCGATATCGCCTTCATCGCCTCGTGGGTTGAACCATCGGGGTAGAGGCGTGGTGCCGCTGTTGCCAGCTACGTGGTGATAACTCAAGGCCTGTGACTGCGAATCCGTCATGGACTGAGTGATGACTGAGTGCAGGTTGTCCAGCGCATAAACGGTGCGTATGGAGTCGGCAACCTCGCGCGAGTCCACCAGAGACGGGTTAGCACGCCCCGAATGCCCGGCCAGCGTGGCTGCGAGTTGTTTCGCGATGCTCAGCTCTAAACTGGCATCCAGAATGCGCCCATCGAGGAAATGCACAGAACTAAGAATGCATAGCGTCTGAAGAGTCGAGAGCTCGATCACCCCGCTAGCTAGACGTTGCATCACTAGACTGCGAGCTGTTTGCGTCATCTCGTTCAACTGTATCTCTCTGTCTCTTGTCAGGGCACCCGGAGGGAAGCGGAGGCTGATGGCCTTGATGGCCAAGGTCAGCTCGCGGTCTCGTGATGCAATTGTCTCGACAAAACAAGCGGATTGAAACAGGTCCATAGGCTGTCGATGACACCACTTGAGATACAGACGCGCAGATTCATGAAGTTCTGGATCGGCTACATCTTGTGGAGGAGACCTTGCGATAAGGGAGAGGAAGAAAGAAGGAGTGATGTTAGCACCAGAGCATATGTTCCACATTGACAAGAAGCACAATGACTCACTGGGCGGCGATAGAGCTTCCCTGGGGCTCGTCGGACTGACTGGTGTTGGATGTAGGTATGTGCATCCCAGGACTGGACATGCCCTGCATGACCCGATCCATCTTGGCCTCAAGACTACTCAGTCGTTCTTGCTATCAATGAAAGGAGTAAGAAAACACTGCATCGCTTGAGTATTCCAATTGGGAAAGTCCCACTTACCAATTCCTTGTTCTGCCGGGAAAGAGCTTCCTCCGGGTCCACAGGGACGACATAGTCGCATGTTTGGCCCAGGCGCTCACAGTAAGAGCAAATGGGCCGTTCGCCAGAGCATTTGGTCTTTTTGCGTCTGAGTGCACCAGGTGAGTTTCAACGGCATCTGGCTGCGGGGTCTGAGATAGTTGACGACAAGAAAGACCTACCTACAAGGCTCGCAAGCCTGGCGAGCTCGCTTGGACGATCGGGAATAATCCATAAGAGAGAAGGCGGCTGATCATGCAGTGTTGACCCGATGGTTTATCGGGAGGAAATGGCACTTTTGAGGGGAAGTTTTGATGGACTTACATATGTGACTCTGCCGATTGGCCCCGCGCCCCACTCCGATCAACGGGCACACTGACAGCGTTGAGACTACTGACATTGAGCCTACATGTAGTCATAACATTGGGCATTGAACATATATATACATCTGATTACGATCTGATGTTATCAGTCGCGGTATCTCTTGATATAGAGTCTTTACGCGTACCAGTGAGTTCAATTATACACGGTGACAGAATTTTATGGTACAAAGGACTGGAGATCTGGCGGACCTCTAATTGTTGTCTTTCATATTGGATGGTGGCTTCATCGTTCTAGACTATTACCCGACTACAATTTGCTCCTCTCTTTATCATCGAGGACTCGCAGCCCAGGTCCTCCTCTACTCCCATCTCCCTTCATCACAGTGCCGTCCTGGCCGGTCGCCTGCTTCAACCTCCATTTACGCCGCAGCTCCTCCGGCGCCTTGTTCTCGAAACAGTCGGCCACATACTTTCCCAGAACGGGGAGAAACTTGAATGCGCTGTTCGTCCAATAAGTTAGCTTAAAGATACGAAACAATAATGGAGAGGGCAATCAAGACTTACTGTCCAGCACCGCCGGTGGCCAAAAACAGCCCCTCGACACCGGGATGATAGTCCACCACGAAATCACCCTCCTGGGTATCTGAGTACCAGCACAGCCGCCGTCTCATCCAGTCGCGCTTCGCAAAGGCAGGAACTAGACGCTCCAGACCTTGACGCAGACCCTCATCAGCATCATCGGGTAGATACGACGATGCGGCATTGTTTCCATCCCGTTTCGGCGACGACACGATCCTCTTCCCCTCGTCAGCATCGTTGACCTCAACCCTAGTCGCGTACCCGTATCCGTGTCGCGCCAATTTAAGCAGATTCGTACCCGGCGTCGGGGGGAAGCAGAACACGCCAGTAGTCATGTCGATTACGACAGGCATGCCACGTAGCGACTCGGCCTCCTGCTCACTGAGCTGGATGAACCCCACGGGTTGTCCGGACGCAGTAGTGGCATGGCTGACGGGGATGAGGCGGTTCGTCCATGCGCCCGTGGCCAATATGACGCGCGACGCAGAGATAATCTCACTGCCAGCCAAGACCCGGACTCCGCTGATCTTGCGATCGCCAGACACAACAAGGGATGTGACGGTGCCGCGGGCCCCCGTGACAAAGGACACGCCCGCCAGATCGCACAGGGAGGCAAGCTGCTCTATGCTTCCCTTTGCATCGGCCCAGCCGCCTCGCGAGTTGACATACGCCCGGAGACCGCTGAACTTGTCGGTCCGGAGAGTAGGATACTTGCGCTTGATATCACGCGCGTCCTCGAAGTTTTCAATGAAGCTGGCAGAGCCGTCATCCAGCGAGCCATTCATCGCCTGGCTCTTTTGCACATATGAACTGCTGCCTTCGCGCTCCGATAGCATGACGAAGCCCGACTCGTGATAGTGGTTCCGGAAGACGCCCGTTTTCCACTCTTGGTAGGCTTCGCGCGCCATGCGGGCGTACAGCGGGTCGGCGTATTCGGTGCGGATGATGCGCGAGACGTCGACACTGCTTCCGTCTACGACGGGGGGCAGGTGGCGGTCTAGAATGACTATGTTCTCGTGGCCGCGCTTCTTGAGCTCGAGAGCCGTCGAGAGGCCGAAGACGCCGGCGCCGACTATGAGGATGGCCGGGGAGTCACCCTCATTTGCTGCAGTTGCCATGATGTTCTTTTCGGAGGTATCGATTGGTCTGGATGTAGTAGGGATATAACTTTGCGATAAGATTGATTTTATATTGTAGATATTCTTGACTTTTTCTTGAAAGGTCGGGTCCTATACCGGAGAGGTATGTGGACCGTGCCATGGTGGTTTTGTGCGACTTACAAGGCACAACACGGAGGATGACTCCGTACCCACATCCGCCATCTACGTGCCGTCAGGCATATGCAGATCCGGGATGAAATCCTGGAGGCAGGCGGAACAATGTCCGTACCCACTCACTTATATACTGAGAGGTGATGTGAATTGCAAGTTGCGGCCCTTTCTTCCAATGGCAGGATATGTATTACACGATGTGAATTCCATGGTATGTGATATGTATATATTAATGCCTAGTTGGCTGCACCATACTATGGTCTTGTTGCTGTAATGTCATTCAAGTTGTCTACTTTCAGTTATCAAATATCCCAGAAACTCCAAGAAATTAAATATAAAAAAGAGATTATCAAAATACAATGGCTTCATGGTTCGGTCTCGGCAAAGGCACCTCAGCCAAACAGGAAGGGGAAACGGCCGTAAAGGCCCTTCCGGCATCATGGTACCACTCCCCGGGGATGTACCAGCTCGAGCGACGGGCCATCTTCTCCAAGACGTGGATCCTCGTGAGCCACCGACTGCGGTTCGTCAACGACGGCGACTATGTTCAGATCACCGAGGCTGGGTTTCCCTTTTTCCTGATCCGAGACCGACAGGAAAACATCCAGGCCTTTCACAATGTGTGTCGACACAGGGCGTTTCCCGTGGTAGAGAAGGGATGCGGGACGGCTAGTATTTTGGCTTGCAAGTATCATGGTAAGTATTCTTCCAACAATCAATGTGGCATTACCCTGTGTGTATGCGCTTGCTTTGAATGCTTGTTGTTCTTTTGACTGACTATTAGAGATAGGTTGGTCATACGGCCTTAGTGGTAAGCTGGCCAAGGCACCCAAGTACCAGGACATAGAAGGCTTCGACAAAGAGGCCAACGGGTTGTTCAAAATCCACACGCACATTGACAAGTTGGGATACATATGGATCAACCTGAACGGCTCATCTGAGTCGCCGCCGTCCTGGGAGAAGGAGTGCGGTGGGTTCGACACGCAGTCCCGGCTCCAGCAGTTTGACATGACGCAGTACCATTTCCATCACCAGTGGGAGATGGTTGGGGAGTATAACTGGAAGACCTTGTCGGATAACTACAATGAGGTAAGACTCATACCCTGACCCTTTTCATATATTGTTCCAACAATGACACTGACATGCAAAGTGCTACCACTGTCCGACTGGCCACCCAGGACTGAATGGGTTTTCCGACTTTGGCAAGTACTGGGTCGAGACCAAGGGCGAACACGTGCAGCACTTTAACACGGACAAGCCCGACATTCAAGGCCTGGGAATCCTGAGCAGCTTTTTATACCCGAATGCAGCAGTCACCATCTCGTAAGTTTATCTACCTGTACCTGCTGTGCAAAAACCAGATTGAAACTGACTTGAAGTATCTTCCAGCAAAAACTTCATGTACCTGATGCGCTGCATCCCAATCTCCTCGACACAAACCAAGATGGAATACGAGGTATACCGCGGCAACAGCGACAGCGACAACATCGACGCTCATACTTCGACCGAGCCCTCTCCCTTGCCCTTTGCGCAGCTCGACGCCATCTTCAAACAGGTCCTCAAGGAGGACAAGGATCTCTGCAACTCCACACAGAAGAACTTGATGACGGGAGTGTTTGTCAACGGCCAGCTACACCCACGGGCGGAGAAGGGTCCTCTTTTCTTGCAGGCGCTGACGAGGGAACTGGTAATGGCGCACAGAAGGGAGGAGGAGAAGGCTGGGGGGAAGGAGATATGGCCTGCTACGAGGAATACGGCGGCTGGGGAGAGAGGGGATGATGATATGGAGTTCTGTCGGAAGCTGGATTGTGAGTTGGGTGAGTTGGCTTGGTAATTGGGCTTGTATGTGTGGTCAGGTTGAGATATTAGTACGAGATATGAGAATGAATATTATGATATTAGAATAGTTGTTGCCTGCCTTTTGTCACTTGACTGTATGGGTTTGATTTCACTGGTGTATACATGTGTCTGGTATTCCTGATACCACTTACTACTGCCCATCCAAAGCGTACATGCCGGCTGGTGAAACATATTTACATGTACTTCATGAATTAATATTCTGTGCTCCCATATCCCAGTCGGAATATGCATCTTAGTCAAGAGACATATGATTCCTTTCGTCAGAGCCAGTGACTCCAATACTATACTTCAAAAAACATGATCGTCAATATCACGCATATCCATCAATCTCTTCCAAAAAAACATTATACCCAACTCAAACAAACACATAAAACACACATCAAGCACACGAACAAGCCAACGTCACCAACCAGAAGCACTGCCGAACCCAGAATTCATAGGCCAAACAAACACACAAAAAAAAAAAAAAAAAACACACACACACACACAACACCATCTACAGCGCCGCCATCTCTTCCGGAAGAAACAAAGCTACGACGGCCATGGCAACGTACAGCCCACATGAGACCCAGATGGGTGCCGATGACGTGACATCGGAGAAGGTAGCAATAAACGGTGCAGACAGAGACGAGAATCGACCAACGGCCATGAGCATACCGCAGCCGAGGCCACGATGCTCAGTGGGAAGAACGAGGGGGGTATACCTTCAACGATCAATCTGGTATCAGCATGTCCCCTAGGTAGCAACCAGCTGGCAGATGAAAAGAGTGACAAGTAAAAGCAAGAATGGAACGGGAGGATATGAGAACTCACGAATAAACCACACTATACAAAGCATTCAACCAGAAGTTAATCAGACTCGAAAAGGCCAGGTTCTGCGCCTCATTCACCACGAGCGTAAACACCCCAGAAAAGACAGCACATCCACAAGCCATGATGACCATACTCCAGCGTGACCTCAGCCACGGAACAGACACGAGCACCATGCCGAAGACGGGACCAAAGACGCCCACGACGGACGAGACAGCCCAGTCACGATACGTAGTGTAGGCGCTCCCGTCGCCGAGGTCAGCCCCATTGGCCTGGAGGTAATACGGCAAGAAGACAGTGTAAAGGGGGTACGCGATGCCGACGAAGCACCACATCAGCGTGAGACCCGCCATGAGACGCAGACGTCCTGCTCCGTCCCGGTACAGGTTCTTTATAGCGTGTAGTATTTTCATCGGGGATTTGTTTTTCGAATTGGCGCCACTTCCATGCGTCTCATCTTGAGGAGGGATGTCCGAAACGAAATCATCGGCGGCGACACGACACTCGGACCCATTGGATATGGCCATCTCGTTGAGCACAGCTATGGCATCGGGTATGCGACCCTGCGCGACAAACCACTTGGGTGACTCGCGGGATCCGAGGAATAGGGCGCGGATGACGGAGAGTGTCAGGCACAGGCCGCCGACGGTCACGTATAGGTAGCGCCAGCCCATGTTTTCGGCGCGTGAGCAGGTTTCTGGCGTTGCGGTGCTGGGACAGCCATATTCTACCAGGAGGGGCCATGCTTTGTGGTGTCAATATGACATGAGAAATACAATATGAAGAGGGTAAGTATCAAGAAGGGGGAACAAAAGATTGAACGTACCGATCAGACCGGTAATGGCATTCCCAAGACCCCATGTACTAGCGAGACCGGTCAGAACCCAAGCATACTTGGTTGGTAAGCTCTCCGACAGAAGTGTCAGATCGATGGCCACTACATTCGTTCCCATTAACTCATGTTTCTCTCTGCTAGTGGAGATGGAAGACATCTGAGCACGTGTGGGGGCTGAACTCACGATTCCCACCGCCAAAGAAGGCAGAAATGGCAACAAAGCAATTCAGCGCAGCCCAAGTAGGCGACGCAGCAGCCACCATGGTGACAGCCGAGATGCCAAACAAGCTGGCAATCCGCACGACACGACGACCAAAAGCGTCGGCCAGAGATCCGGCAGCCAGGGCACCCACGAGGAGACCGGCATACAGAGCCGCCGGGATGAGAGTAGGGCAGCGGGGACCGAATTCGTACGAGGCCTGTGGGCCGCAGAGGGAGGTGCTAATTAGGAGGATCTGGGGTGCATTTTGATTGTGGGGTTAGTGTTTTTTTTTTTTTTTTTTTTTTCCCTTCTCTTCTTTTTCTCTCCGAGCTATGGGTCATTGGGGGAAGAGGATATGGTGTGGATATCCGGGAGTACTCACCTGGTCAGCTAGGAAGCCAAAGCCGCATGAGATGGCTAGTTTCCATTGAAAGGGGCCCATGCCAATGGCCTCGATGGTGCGATGGACAGCGAGGAGGTTGGCATTGTGACTGTTGGTGATGGTGGAGAGGCCAATATCCACTGAGGCCTTGTCTGGGTCGTGCGCTGTGTCGGCCTTTTCCTTGGGGGAGGGCTCGACATTGTGGTCTATGTTTGACATGATGGCGCTTTCAACTGCAAAGTTCAATTGCAGAAATGTATGCAAGTCATTGAACACTTTGGAGGTATACATGGCATATTGGATCATCACGAGTGATACCGACGGCCTTTTAAACGGCACATGACTGGTTACTGCTTCTGGTTGAAGATAAGGCACATGCACAGCTACTCTGACCTGTCAAGGGTGCAGATATGAGGTTCAGAAAGGGGTTGATAACTGGTGGTGTCCTTTGCTGTTTTGACGTCGACCGTCTACATGTCGTTGGAGTGGGGACGGAGATGGCTTCCGTGCGGGCGCGGATGTTGATTCCGCCCATATCATGGGGTAGCGATGACGGTGATATCAGTGACTGCCGGCAGAGGAAAGTGGTATAATGCTCCCGGGGTGTTTGCCAAAGACATTATTTCCTTCCCGGGATACCCCAACGCAAAATGGCACAGTCAGTTCAATGCTATTACCTGGGTGCGACCCAAGACGCGCCCAACAACCAGGTTCTGCCCGCTCTTCTATACCGTGGAGTGCTCCCAACACCTCTGTCAGAAGAGTCAGTGACCAACTTCTTGACCAGCAACGCATGGGAGAAGAGAGTATGTGATAGACGCCAGGGTTCATCAACTACAAACTCCGCTGACAAGAAAAGGGAACCTGGGGCCACATTGGCATACGACACTTTCATCCCAATTCCCACGAATGCTACGGTTAGACATTCCTCTCTTTCTCTTATTGTCTCTGTCGTGCTCTCGCTCTCTCGTTCAAATTTGTGATCTGATTGATAAGCGAATAGGCATCTTCCAGGGATCATCGAAGCTCTTGCTGGGCAGTCTCCATCCCGACGTCGTCGGTAGCGAGGGAATCGTTGTCGATGTCCAAGCTGGTGATGTCGTCGTTCTGCCCGCTGGAACGGCACATTCTTCGGTAGAGAGTTCGCCTGATTATCGATATATCGGTGTCTATCCGCAGGTGTGTACACATTCCTTTGCGGTGGTTCTGGATACTGTCTTCTTTCGCGGTGGTTCTGAATACTGTCTTCTGACGACTGACTCTCTGAGCACATGCATAGGGCTGTCCGCGATGGACCAACGAAATGGGTGATCATCCGGTAGAGTCGTTCAAGAGCGTCATACGGGATGTCGGTCTGCCGGCGGATGATCCAGTATATGGGAATGGAGGGCCGCTGTGTCGGATATGGAAGTCGGTTCGAGCTAAATTGTGATGTCAGTTGGGGGGAGGCATGGAAGAGATGAAACCCGTTGGTTGCATGGCAGGCACTGCGGTCGGAGAGGCCTGGGAGTTGAGGAGTTTGAGGACATGTGATTCTGGGACATGTGGTATGGTGTTTCGATGAGAGATATAAGGTGCTTAGGAACGGGTGAGAATGCGTGAAAGATGCCAAGGACAATACACGAAGGAGAAATAAATCAAGGAATTGAAAGCAATAAAGTATGCGAGTAGTGCATGTAACCTAGTAGTAGAATACAAAAATACAAATGGGTTAAACGCGGCTTCCCTTGATCTTCCTTGATCCCCCTTCCTAGTCTCTCCGGAACTGGCCGAGTATTACCAAATCAGGTAATCAGACCACCGGAGTCCAAGTGAGCCGATGTACCCCTCTTTGATCCTGTCCAGGTTGTATGTACATGTAAATGTATGGTTGATCCCATCCACCAGAAAAACCCTCTCCAAGGCTCTGATACGGAGTACTGCCCCCCTGAACTAGACAGTCTGGACCCTTTCTTGACGTATGTACAGTCAATGGGCGGTGCTCCTCCTTGATCATGGTGCCCCGCCCCAATAGCAATAGCCCAGCCCAACCCAACCAACCAGCCCCTCCTCCACTTTCTGACCGCGTCAACAACTCTTAGAGGTATGTAGGTACAACTGACTACGGAGTACGGAGTACTAGATGACTAGGCACGATATGGCGTGACTTTTGCCCATGTTTACGAAGTGCTTGGTCAATACTCAATAATTGATGGTTGGTACCTTGCCATCATGGTCATGGATTTCCCCTACTCGTGTCAATGAGGAAAATCTGCCCATTTTTCGACAATTGTGCGTCTCTGTCTCCACTTGTCATCACCTCATTTGTTTTACGAGTGCCTAGTCGCAGTGTTACTCCATATGCTTTGACTCTTTGAGTGTTGTTTCGTAAAAGAGAGGCTTTATTAATCCCCACGTCCCTCTTACCATCACCACCCTCTCTCACCACCACTCTTTCTTCTCACCATCACCACTCTCCAGCACCACAATCACCACCATCACTCCAGTCTCAAACATCACCACTCTCTATCACCATCAGCTATCCTAAGCAAACACCCAAACAACCACTTGAACAAACACTTCCAAACAACTCAACTGGAACCACAGCCTCAAACCATCACATCCACCTCACCCTCACTATCATCATCATCAACTGCTTTTCAACAGCATTACAAATCACCACCACCGCCAAAATGTCCCCCACATATACAATGTCCGCCCACCTCTGCAAACAAATCTACTCTTCCATCCAACAACGCAAAGAGCAACAACAAGACCGTCTCTCTTCCGCGTCTCCCCCCTCCTCTTCTTCCTCATCCCCCTTCACCAAGAGACCCACCCCCATCATCACCACTGCCAGCCTCAACGTCCAGCCTAGGACATCAGTTGACAGTGACGTCTCTTCCAGGAGGAACAGCAGCAGTAGCAGCTGTAGTATCGATGGGCGACACTGATGGTACACGGATCTAGTTGCCATCTACAGTGCAGTGCAGTGCAGTGCAGTGCAGCGCAGGAACTACATATGTCTTAACGTCTGGCGTTTTTGGGTCTTCGTTTTCAGCTTGTCTTTTTTGTATTCAACAATAGCTACATGTATTTTGCTTAATTCATATCCATTCTTACTGAATCTTTGCCTCAAGTCTTTGTGAACACGGCCTTTTTGACACATCCCTTGACACATTTCTTGACGCGCCCTTGCTCGTGACATTGTCGCAGGCGTACATAAACTCCGCTGTCCTCCGCTGCCCTCCACAGGCAAACACGGTACGTAGTATGCCACCGTACACAGCAGCTATCGTCCTCAGATCAACGTGAAAATGCTTATATTCAAACGCCACCCATGACACCCAATGCTATTTGCTATTTTGTTTCTTTTTTTTCTTCCTTTTTTTTTCTCTTGTGTATCCACATCTTTATCCCATCACAACCCATCAACACCTATATGATATGATATGCAAGTATCCCAATTCAATCCTTCCCACCAAGGCAGTTGAAGACCTCGTAGTCAAGTGTTAAAGCATCTGACAAGAGTCAAGGGTCAAAAGACAGACAAAAGTCTAGACATGAAAGGTGAAAGACAGGGAAGAAAGAACAAGTGGTAGCCAAGCATGCCTCTTATAGACCCGAGGCAGCAAGCGTATTCATCGTAGGCCCAGTCTCCCTCCTCCCACGACCAGGTCCGTCATCATCACCACTGCCATCTGGCGAGTCCTCTGCCACGCTTCCCTGGATTCTCCTCTTGGCAGCCTTCTTCTCTTCTTCTGTGATGTCGGCCTCGCTCCTGCGCATGTCTGATACCCATTGTGGTTCATCTGGTGAGTGACCGATGGACATACCAACGCGGATCTGTGGGTGGACGTCAGTATTGATATTCTCTGGCTGTGCTGGATAGTGTAGTTGATATGGATTGTGTTGAATGAAGTTGTGTTGTGTTGAGTTGTGCTGGGTGATAAGGGGGATAACATACCAAAGTCTCCAAAGCTCCATTCGAATTATCAGCAAGATCATCATCAAACTTGACCTTGCCCGACTCAAACAGCAGCAGAATAGTACTCCCGCCAAACTTGAAATAGCCCAGCTCCTCAGCACGATGGACCCTCTCGCCCGCCCGCCTCGTAATGACGGTACTACCGACCATCATGGCACCGACGCACACGACCATGACCCTCCCGTGCTCCTCCGAGTCGATGGGCACCAGGACGCGCACGTTCTCGCTGTAGACGTCAAGAGCGGACCGGATAGCCATGGGATTAACGGTGTAGTAGTCACCGTCTATGACGACGGGCTCGCCCATGACACCGTCGACGGGCACGTGGAAGCGGTGGTAGTCCTGCGGGGCGAGGCGGAAGACGCCCAGGGCCCCGCCGCCATCGTACCGGGACACGTCGTCCGGGTACGCGTTGCCCAGGAGCCGCTTGACACTGAAGTCGCGGCCCTTGACCCAGATCTTGGTCGCCTGGGTGATCTGGTTGAAGACGACGCTGCGGCAGTCGGCCGGCGAGACAATCACCTTGGGGTTCTCCGGGGCGGAGCACGGACGCGCGTCGGGCTTCAGAGCACGGTAGAAGAACTCGTTGAAGTTCTTGAACTCCTCCAGCGGGAGGAGAACCTCCGACATGTCCAGCCGGTGGAACATGATGAACTTCTCAATCTCGTCCTTGGACGCCGGGTCGTCAAACTTGCGCCCCTGCTTGACCGTCAGGTTCTTGAGCATCCGACGGATTCTCTTCTTCTCCATGTCCCGCGACTTGAGACCCTTGTACAGCAGCCGGATCCCCAGACGCACGTACACGCTCATCTTCTCCTCGTTGATCTGGCCCGTCATGCGGTCCTGCACCAGGATGTTGGCCGAGTTCGCCCCCAGCTTGTATCCGCCGTACGAGATCTTGGTGATGACCTTGGAGTACCACTTGCGCTGCGCCTGGCTCGCCGTCACGAACCCGCTCACGACCACGTGGTTAACCTGTCGCCAGTCCTGGCTCGCGCACGTCGCAATGTGCGTGATGATGTCCGTGTCCGTCCGCTTGTTCAGTCGCGGCTGGTGGCAGATGGGACACTCGCGGATCTCTACCACGTGCTCCTCGCCGCGGTCGTCGCCCGCCTCGTCCCTGTCCGACAGGTCCAACATGGCAGCCGCGGCGGCAGCCTCGTCGCCTGACCCGGCACCACCACCACCACCAGTAGTGAGGGGCGTCTTAGTACCAGCCGTGGAGCTTGCAGCGCTGCTCTCCACGCCGCCGTCACCTGTGGCTATCGCCGCCGCCCCAATGGCCGCTCCGGCATCGCCACCGCCACCAGCAATGCTGAGATTGCCCAGGTCAGGCATGGCGGCCTTGATTTTGTCGACGAACCCGTGCTTGCTCTTGGCCTCGAGCTGGTCCTCGAGACAGAGAACGGCCTCGTCCATGGTCAGGTCCCAGGTGTCCTCGTTGTCGGCGGCCTTGTGGGGGAAGCGGGTGAAGAAGCTATCGATAGTAGACTCCCTCAGGGTGGAGCCGAGCGTGTCGAGCATCGTCGTCATCTCAATACGGCTGATGCGGCCGCTCTCGTCCGTGTCGTACTGGCGGAGGAGGGCGCGCCAGAACTGCTGGCGCAGGGCGCGGTACGGCATGTACTTGGCCCGGAGGTAGATGACGGGATTGTGCTTGGCCTCCCACTTGTCCACGTTGGCCAGCTTGAGAGGCAGCTCGTACTCGTAGAAGCCGTCTCCGTCGTCGTCGACCGTAACCGTGGGGACATTGGCGTCGGCGGTAGCGGTAGCCGTCGTATCACCCGACTCCGAGGTCGAGGCGGTGGGAGTGACGGCCGGGCCCATGAGACCCGCACCCGGCGGGCTGAGTCCGGTGTTGTCCGAGCCCGATATCTGAGATACGGTGCTGGTGCTGTTGCCCGAGACCGTCTTGGTCAGGGCCGGGCGCATCATCTTGCCCAGGCTCTGCGTAGACGGGGTGCGGGACAGGCCGAGCCTCTTGAGACGACTCTTGCCAGACGACGAGCCGGCGGGGGCGGCTCCCGGACCGTCGGGCTGACGCAGCTCGTACAGGCCGGTTTCGGGATCGGCGGGCGGGGCCTTGGCGATGAGGTCCTTGATGGGCAAGTGGCACGAAGCAATAAAGTCGTTGTTGGAGTACTTGTCGTGGTCGATGACGGTCAGGGAGAAGGAGTAGGCCTGCTCGTGGCTCTGGACCTGGAAGAGCATCTTCTCGTTGAAGACGGGGTTGAGGTTATGGCGGACTCGCTTGGTGCGGTACGTCTTCTTGCCGAGCGAGGCGACGACGAAGGGGTCCATGTCGAAGCTGGTGCGCGTCAGGTTGGACTCGGGGGGCAGGTCGGTGATGCGGCCGATTTCGAGGAAGATGATGCCGACCATGTCCGAGTCGCCATTGGTGAAGGCGTAAGGGTTCTGTCTGCGCCTCTTCTTCAGGCCCCTGATGCGCAGGCGACGACGTCGCTTCTCAGCCTGGTCAACACCAGGCTCGTCGTCGTCATCATCCTCGTCATCCTCATCGTCTTCATCATCGTCGTCGTCATCGTCGTCGTCGTACTCGCTGCTGCCATCATCGCGGTCGCCAGCTGTCGAAGATGGGGGGCCACCGGCAGATGTCGGAGCAGCAACGCCCTTGGTTCGGGAGGCTGAGGCGCGGGCGGCGGCGTGGGACGAGGCCAGCGCGGGGGTAACGGGGATAGATCCGATAAGGGCGTTAAACTTGTCGAAAACGGTGGCAGGCGAAGCTGAGCCCTTGGCGGAGGTGTCGAGGAGGGTGAACTGCAGCTGAACCTCACCCGAGACGACGCTCGTCTTCTTTCCGGGGCGCTTGCTGCGGAGGGGGTACCAGGTAGACTCCTGCGCGGTACGGCCGTTCTGGAAGATGTCCTCCAGGGCGAGGTCAAACTCGCCCATGTAGTCCTTTCCGAATCGGTCCTTATCCCAGCAGGTGACGTCGAGAATCAGGCTGTTGATGGAGGACACGGGGAGCTCCTCGATGACGTTCCATTCGGGATTGAGCGTCTTGGGGACGGTATGTGTGACGACTCGGGATTCGCCAAGAGTGAGGACAAGGTACTGTAGATTGAGGGGGGCGTGTCTCATGTGTCAGTTGTTGTTCCCCAATCATGTTTTACTTTTTTCCCTTTGCTCTTCTTCCTCCTTTTTCCCCCCCGCGGGCAAAGAGAGTATACTAGTTGTCTTGTTTCGTATCTAAACAAAAGTGCGACTTACAGGGTCAGAGGTGCCGCCTCGATCCTTGGCAGCCAAGTTCCGGGCCTGTAGAAGAACTGTTAGCGACGGGATGCATATGCGCATGTGGGACCTGGTGGTGGGGAAGTCAAGGCAAGTCTGCCACCCCTCATGTGCTCAGCTTGCTTGCTGCGGGCGGCACAGCATAAGCAGCCAAGCCGAGGAGGCGAAGATTGACACACAGAGACATTGGTAGGTGAATAGGCAGAGAGGGAAAGCAAGAAAGAAAAAAACAGACGTACGCGTATAATGACGACGCGGATAGCAAGGCCACTGCCCGTATCCCCCCCTGGGCTGGTGGTGCCGGAGTTTGTGCGCATGGTACCAGTAGAGGACCTAGAGGCGGCGCTGAGGAGGAGGCCCTTTGTCTTGTCCCTCTTGGACTTTGTCTTTGTAGGAACAGTCGACTTCTTGTTGCCGTTGCTGTTGGTATTATCTGTCGGTAGGGAGGTGGAGGTGGCGAGCCTAGGTGATGGTAGGGATGTGCCCGCGGCTGCTATGGCTGCTGCCGAAGCTGATACCGTCGCTGCTCCTTGTGAAGGAGGGGCAGGGTCGGAGTTGGAGTTGGATAGGTCGGGTAGTGGTGTCGAGGTCGAGTTCGAGTTCGAGGAAGGAGAATCGTAGGTGGAAGGTTTAGAGCTGTTGTTGTTGTTGTTGTCGATGGCAGAATTGTTGTTTGAGGGAGAAGGCAGAGAAGGAGAAGGAGTAGGAGAAGAGGTCGAGGTCGAGTTGGAGGGGAAGAGGCGACTTGGTATGATGCGCACCATATTGGCGGGCTGCGGGCGAGCGAGCCACAGCCTCTCAGGTTATGGAGCAGCTGTGCGGATCTAGACTGGTGGGATGGATTGGTGGATTGGCCGGACTCTGACAACCTTAGCTGGGCGTTCTGTAGTACGACGCGCAGTACGGAGTAGTGATGTCAGCAACTGGAGGGACGTTCCAATTACCCGCTGTACAGCTATTGTGGCAGTGTGTTACAGCAGTCTTTAGCGCGCGCTATCGGGCCCAAGGCATGGACTCCAAGTTTCTGTAGGTGGCCTCTTTGGGGGGGGGATAGGATACAATGAGGACCAGGATGGTCTTCCCAATGCCAAGAACACACCGCCCCAGATACTATCGATTCCATGGTCAGAGGGAGGGAAAAGCCCAGAAGATGTTGCCAAGGAGAACAGTGATGGTGTGCAGTCCACCGGAAGAGGCAATCCAAAAACTCACCAAACAATCAGCCAAAAGGTAACCAACAAATGCCAGGTAGATCGACGATTAATGGTGTGTGAATGGTCGATAGCGGACAGTTCGGGAGGGAGGGGGGGAGGCAGCCCGAGTTGGTGGAGGAGGTGTGGGTTACGCGTTCAACACTGGACACACTCAGTATCAAAGCTCAAGAAAGCAATAGTGAGTGAACCTCGGCAGGAAGTGGAAAAAAAAAAAGATCAGAAGAAGAGAAAGGAGAGAAAGAAGAGAAAGAGAGGGGGAAATCAAGGAATTTTCAATAAAAAAAAAAGTACGGGGTATTGAAGCATTTCATCTCCCTCGTACTCGTTCAAGGCGGTGGGGGAGGGGCCGATAAACCCAGGGCGGGACAAGAAAATGCCCAGGGCGGGAAAAGGGGAGACTTGGAATCTCTTGCTTCTGATGAAAACCAGGTGTTATTACTCGTACATTACGAGTATTAGTACTCCGTAGAGGGCTTCCTCTAGAGTCTCCCAAAGTTCCCCAAGATCCATTAAACTGCCCGTGTTGGCTTGCAGATACACAAAACTGTAAAAGTGCATCATCACTGCCAATATCTGTGCTCATATTCGTCGTACATGTAGTGCTATGGAGTATTAATAGTGTCCGCCCAAAAAGGCCACCTTCTCTACTCGTACTTTCTCCTCTCTACTACTCGTAGCTAATGCATACACATCCATATGCTACTCGACTTGACCCCACGCCTATTGGTCGGTGGAATCATCTCGAATTGAGCTCCAGTTCCAAGAGTTCTAGGCACGGCACACCTGTTCCCGAGTTATGATATTGGGGGGGGTCATCCCTTTTTCTCTTTGACCACCACCACCTTCCTGTACTCAACCGCTGTCCTTGGCAAAAACTCCACTCTTTTTTTGGAATGAAATTCCACGATTGGTACTTTTTTCCATCTGTATACCACCCCGGCCTCTACCCGTACGTGCACAATCACCTCCTATCTACTCGTACATGTACTCCGTACACCTCTACTCTGTACTCTTGCCCTCAAGACCTCAAGAGACAGGTCGTTTTGATCTGCTCAACAGAACGGGGTAATTCACTCTCGCAAATCAATCAGACCATGACCAAACAATATTGAACTCATCTCTTTTAAATCATTCGCTTCATCTCATCTATATGCAATCCACTTCACCACTCACTTCACCACGTACTCGTAATACTCCTACTCGTACCCCCGTAACCTTATTTCCGTAGTCATGACTTCATCAAATGCCGGTGCCAAAACACCACTACTAGCAGTAGTAACACCCGTAGTAACACCAGTAGTACATGTATTCCTAGAGACCTAACAACCTCCCCAATACACCCGCCGCCTCCTCAAGTACAGCATGACTGTGTCCATCACCGCAGTCCCTCAAGACGACATGCCTAACCAGACCCACGACGGCCCTCGTCTCGACCGCACCCTCCCACATGGCCAGCAGACCCGGGTGCATCATGGCCGCCGCCCTCTCCACCCACATCAGTCCTGCATCAGCATCGGCGGCAACATCATCGTGCGCACCATGTCGACATGCCAATCCACCCCTAGCCGGCGTCGTCCTCGTCGAGTACCCCCAGCAGATGAGGGCGCACACATACGCAGCCCAGCAGTCGGCGATGCTGGTCCACCGTGGACCCTTGTCGCCCGGCGAGTCCCACGACGCTCGGCGGATGTTGCACCCAGGCTTCTGCAGGAAGAAGACCCTGAGTGCCCGGGCGGCATACCACACTGCCCTGGTGGCCTGGTCGGAGTGGCACCACTCATCCAGCTGATGGCGAACCTGCTGCGGCCATGTCGTCGTCGTGCCCCTCCATGACGATGCCGATTGGAGCAGGACGTGCAGCGGTGCATGGCAGAGTGCGAGCATGGTGTTCGCCATGCCCGAGCCGCCAAACACGTCAGCCATGTGTGCCTCGTAGGCGCGGCTGCCGTCCCGCCGCAGCACCAGTGCGCACGCGCACGCCAGCAGGGCAGCGTCGATCCTCGGCCCCGCACGCACACCATTCGTCGTCAGCCCCGCCGCCAGCGCCGTCTGCACCGTATCGACCGGCCGGCTCATCCCGAACTCTTGGTCCCATGCCCGGACGTCCGACGCCTCCCATAGTCGCAGGGTGCTCGCCGTCAGCGGGACGGGCAGCATCTCCGGATTCGCGTAGTCGAAGTTGCGCACGGGCGCCGGTCGCTGCCCAAAGTACATTGACGTGTGCGCGTCTAGCAGGAAGCACGCTGCCAGCAGGCGTCGCCGCGTCTCCACGTCCACCCACCGCTTCCACATCGCGTCGGCATCGTTCGTCGTCTGGAAGGGGTCGAAAGTGGTCTGGTTGTCGATGACCATCTGGTATAGCTTGTGGAACCGTGCCGATGGCATCTGGTGTTCCCTGCTGTGACCGCGGAATCGCGCATATACCTCGCATAGCACGACCGTCTGCATGACGGGTAGCGGCCAGTCATGACGTTGGATGTGCTACAATATTTTTGTCAACAAACCATGGTTATCAAACGAAAGAGAAGGGCAGATATCAAGTGCTTACAGCATCGCAGGCACTCCAAGCATGCGCGTGTAGTTCCCGCGCGTTGGCCCCGTGATCACCTTCACCGAGAAACTGTGTCGCCATGGCCGCCATGGCGCACTGGAGCATATCCATCACGCCAGGTTGTGCCCGGCGCGTGTCGGCAAACGTAGCGAGGTGGATGATCGGGAACAACGGCGACACCTTTTCCCAGTAGACGCCTAGGTATAGGGGCATAGCGGCACGGACGTCCGGGCGCAGATTGGCCGCCGGGGGTAGCACAAGCAGCGTCGGCGTGGGGCTTTTTTCGTCGTCCTCCTCGGACGGCAGATATTGTGGCGTCGACTGACTGCCCCGGGGTCCGACAATGGTCGAGGCAGAAGGGGAAGGACCGCCTTCCGTATAGGAGGGCGAGTGGGTGTCCGCACCCGTCGAAAAGAGAGGGTTCAAGAGGTCA
The DNA here is from genome assembly GCA_900188565.1 of Geosmithia flava. Lineage (NCBI taxonomy): Eukaryota > Fungi > Ascomycota > Sordariomycetes > Hypocreales > Bionectriaceae > Geosmithia > Geosmithia flava. The sequence continues at coordinate 184,177 of FYEV01001630.1, forward strand.
AAGGGGTCATGCATTGGCGAGAGTCGTTGGTCTGATAACGACGAAAAGCCTGGCGACTCGGAAGCAAAAGCGTCCGTCATGTCCATGCCCATGTCCATGTTCAAGCCCTCAGTGGGGTGACTCGCGTCGTTTCTACCAGGCAGAGTGTGAGCCTCGGCCACAAGCGGGGTCCATGCCGCCGTCATCATTGAGGGTGAAGGAGGCATGCTCACATCGGTAGAGTCAGGGTATTGATGTTGCTGCTGCGAAGGCGGCGGCGGTGCTAATCCCATTGATCCACCGTACGGGGACGGGGATGATCTGGGGTAGCCCAGAGGGTAAGGGACACCTCGACCGGTACCTGCCATGACGGTCTCGACTTCGACTTGACCTCGGAATTCTTGCTCGCTGTTTATGGTGTTAGTCTGGGTATTTTCCTACACGCAGAAATAATCCCGATATGGAAGGAAGGAGAGGGGCAACACACTGTCTGGCTTGGTGCCTCTCAAGGAGATCCTTCCGATGAAAGACCTTGTCACATCCTGGGACAGAGCATCTCCTATCGGGGGGTTGATGACTGAGCTGATGACGTCTGTTTCAGGTCAGTTTTCTTATCCTCTCTCTCCCTATTTCCCCATTACCACATTATGACTCTTGTCAAAAGAGAGAAAAAACAACGCACCTCAAATGTTCAGCTCTGGTAAAGGTCTACCCAACTCATGATTAGCCGAAATGTCATTTTCCCCCTCACCCCTTTTTTTGGCCCCCAAATTGCGCCAGAAAAAAAAGATACAACCACTGGTCTCTTTTTTTCCCTCTCTTTCTCGTATCTTTAAGACGTACCTTTGGAGGCTGACATTGGTCACAAATATGAACAGGAACTCCCTTTTTCGCACGGCTGACCCTTCCTGTTACAGGCGTAAGCTTAGGGCCTGTCGGATGGGCCGGGGCGTGAGATGCGGATCCAGACGCAGCGTCCACCCCCATTGATCCTTCACCACCACTGCCGTACGGAGGTGTATGAGAGTGTCCTCGGGAGGCGTAGCCTCCGCCTCCTCCGCCGGACCTGTGAGCTTCGTGGTAGGGCGATGACGCTGACGACGACGAAGCCATGGTCGGCATGAGGTCGGTGCCGGGCCTGTCTGCTGTCGGACCCCACGACGGCCATGATGACGACGACGACGATGTTGTTGTCGGTGGTTCCGATGACAGAATAGGTCGAGAGGAGGCGTAAGAGTGCGCTGGATGCGGCGGGTGAGGATGAGCAGGGTGTCTGACAAAGGAAGAAGGTGGCAGTGTCGTTGAGGGTGGCTGTTGTTGTTGTTGTTGTTGTTGCTGCTGCGACGGTGGCGGTGTTGTCGTTGTCGTCGCCGTCGTCGTCGCTTGTTCTCTATTGCTGTTGTTGTTGTTATTCTCGTCGTCGTCGACATTCATAATCTCCCGGAGGCTGACCATGTTGCGACGACGGGAGACGGCGGCAGCAGCAGCGACAGCGGAAGCAGCAGCAGCGGCAGAAGCAGAAGAAGCAGCAGAGGTACGAGCTCTACTAATATGGCCAATGCCAGTATTGCCAGTATTACCCGGATTACTACTACCGTCTGCAGCTGTGGTACTACTACTGGCAGCACTACTCGCAGTACTTCTCGTACTAGAGGTAGTTGCAGTAGTTGCAGCAGTAGTAATCGTAGTAGTAGACGTAGTAGGAGAACCTCCGCCACAACCCCTGCCCCTCCCCCACCGCAAGAGTTGGCCACCAACTCCGTGAGGGTTAACTGGCGAGTGCCGATGAAAGTAGTCTGATTCCTGAAGAGAGAAGGGATGTGAGGCCGAATGCAACATTGGAGGGGGGGGGAGTTTTGAAGATGCTATATCATAAGAGAAAATGAGGGGGGTGTGGGGGATTGTCTGTTGATCGAGTTGTCCCCCAAAAAAATGAAAAAGAAAGAAAGCAAAAGAACAAAGGAAGTTGATGATTTATTTTTTTCGATGTGGGAGAGGGAGAAGGGAGTTGTGTGTGTGTGTGTGTGCGCGCGCGCGGAGGCTGTTGTTGTTGGTTGTTGGTTCGGTCGGTACGACGTTATATCTCCACAGAAGAGGGAAAGAGAAGGCGCAGGTTGGGATGTTGCTTATGCCTGGCTCTTGCCGTTGTTGTCTTTACAACGTTTTCTCCTTTTTCTTTCCCCTTTCTATCCTGTCAACAACAACAAGACGAAAGACGAAACGTATGAGAGTGAGAGGGAGATAGAGAAGAAGAAGAAGAAGAAGAAGAGGGAACAAGGTTAAATAACATGGTAATACTACATGTATATATTCAGTACGTACTTTTTTTTTTGTTTTTCGACGACTAGTTACTTCGTTTCGGTACTAGTAAGTTCCTCTCTCTCTCTCTCTCTCTCTCTCTCTCTCTTGTCTGTCTTATTTTGTCGTGCTCCGTATTAGACGCTCGGATATTCCGTTACATGGTGCTGATCCAACTTTGGTCTTTTGTCGGAAGCTACTCCGTATTAGCGGCGGCAGCCGTGAGAGAGAGGAGGGGGGGTGTGTGTGTGTGTACTCGTGGTACTATGTCGTTTGTCTGTGTGTGTGTGTGACGATGATTTGACAAGGGGAAAGGTCAGAGAAAGGGACGGGGGGGGGAGCGGCGGCGGCGGGGGGGTGAGAGAGAGTGAGAGAAAGCCAAGAAGAACCCTTGACTAGGGGTGAAGGATTGGAGGAGGAGGAGGAGGAGTAATAGAGGAGGATGGGATGTGAGAGGGATGAGGAGGGGCCCCCAAACTTGTGCAGTTTACAGATACCTACTAGGTATTACCTACTACTACTAGGGAGTACTATTACATGACATTGTGTACGCTATATGATGATGGCCTTGGGAAAAGTGCGAGCGGTACGGAGTACGGAGTAGTACTACTACAGGTACGTACGTAGGTGGTCCCTGCTCGGGGATACATGTCCCGGGTGGATGGGCCAAGCAATAAGCTACTACCGTCAGTTTTTAGCCTTCCATTTTACTGGGTACGAGTAATACTCTGTAGAGGAGAGAGAGAGAGAGAGAGAGAGGGAAAGAGAGGAAGAGAGGAAGAGAGAGAGAGACAATGGGGAGACCATGGTACGTACAGATACAGGTATCGTCGTCGGTCGGGGGCCGGGACTCGGGCCGGGGCTGTACGAGGACTTTTTTTTTTCCTTTTTTCTTTTACCTGTACGGAGTACTAGGGTATTAGTACTACTAGCAGTAGTACTCCATAATAATACAGACACATATGTACAGGCAAAACACGTAGTACTAGTAGTACTTTTTTAACAATGGCGAGATGACACTAGTAGCTGATAGAATAATAACCATACATACGGTGTGGAACACTTCTAGGAGATGCAATATCTTGTAAGCAAAAAGAAGAAAAGAAGAGAAAGAAATGCAAGATGGATGGCATGGTCAACTGCAAGCCACATGGGGGCCCTTTTTTTCTTTCTTTCTTTTCTTTCTTTTCTTTTTCGATATTTGCAATTTATATGACCTTTACACCATCTCTTTCTTTTACTTGCGTATGTCATTCACGGCAATAATACGTCTCTTGAACTGGTTTATTGCCGTCTAGTTGGCTTGTACTTGTTCCCGAGAATTTCCAATGACAAGGCTCAACTGTTACAGAAACGCCACCGCCCCCCCTTTTTTACCCCCACAATGGTTTCTCGTGACTATCATGTACATAATTACGACTACTACGGAATACAGGGTGACCAACATCCTCTCTGACAAGTCATGTCATACTCGGTATATGTTTGATACAATCACTTTGATACAAATGTCATGTATCGGGAATAAAAAAGTGTACTAGGATCTGTGTGTGTGTGTGTCTGTGAGAGGGAGAGGGAGAGAGAGAGAGAGAGAGAGAGAGACTAGAGGAATGGAGACGAGATGAAAGACCTTGTATGTGTGTGTGACAGATGACATGTTCCTGGACCAATCGCCAATCGTCAGTGCCGACAACTTCTTTTCTACCTACATGTGTCAGAAGAGGGAGGGGGGCGGGCTCAATGGTTTAATGGTTAAAAGTACTAATGGAAGCTATTACCGAGGGCAAGTACATGTATCTTCTCCCATTAAGACAAGACAAGAGAACCCCCCGGTCATATGTTAAAAAGTACGATTCAGCTAGTCATTCAGGCAGATCCTAGTCTACAACTGGATATCGCTAAAATTGTCATTACGACGTTGATTGTGTGTGTGTATTATTTTCTTGTTAAAACCACGTATTATTCGTTATGTGTGTGCGTGTGTGTACGGAGTATGCACGAGTACATGGAGGGTGTGAAGAAGAGGAGGAGGGGGGGGGGATTCAATCAAAGAAAGAAAAAGAGAGAGAAGAAAATGTCCCAATGATACTAAACC